>CM059016.1:20564402-20850228 GCA_030272315.1 Paspalum vaginatum
GTTCATAGAGTGCTTGCAGTATTATTGGGCTGGTCTTGCACAAGCTTAAGGTCCTAGTATTAATTGCAACCATTTTTTCCTCGAACACCGAGTTTAAATCGTTGGCTAAGCTATTTAACCCCAATACTATTTCTAGTTTTTTTAGAAATCTTATTTAAATTCATATTTTGAAGATTTTATCATGCTAACTTTTAAAGTATGTTTTACTGTGAAGATCAAGGGTCCTTCACAAGCACACATTTACAGTAAGTATAAGTGCATGATCACCTCTTCGTATGGCTTGTTTTTGTGTTTTCTAGCTATATTCACTTCATGCTGGCCGTCTCACTTAATTTGTATGCCATGCATAATGGAGATGCAACGTTGTCGGTAAGAGGGAATTACCACTTTGGGCTTCGTCGACCCTCACTCGGTTAACAGAAACAATATTAGAGATGAACATGATGCAATATTACTTGCATTAAAAAGATTTTTCAATAGACAACATTCCAAGTCTTTCATTCTTTTACCTTATATATATATGCAGCCTGGATAGATGTATAAGATAAATAACATACCACGTATCTTTTCTTGTTCGGAATATATAAATAAACTGTTCTTTACCGTGCACCAATTAAATCCGCTTACCGTCCTCCCTCCCTAAATGCAATATGAAGTGGCGGCAAACGCTTGCACGGTTGGCTACTGCACCCTTAGGCACTCAGAGAAAGCTGTTGTGCTCTTCAATCTAGGCTTCAGTGAGAACATTGTGTCCATACCAGAGTACATACATAGGCAGCCCAAACAAAAAAAAATGTGGAACATTTTCGACGGCTACAATAACTTCCATCGGTTTTTAGGGTAGCGGATTTCCGTCGGGCATACACAGCCGACGAAAATTTAGGTTATTTTCCGTGCCTAGTAGAAGCCAATGGAAGTTAGATAATTTCCGTCAGCCAAGCATAGGCCAATGGAAATTAAACCCACGGGGCCTGCCTCCGAACCCATGGTCCCGTGCTGCTGTGATGCCCCCGGCATTCTCGAAAGCCCTGACACATGATTACATGAACACTAATGGTGAATTAGGATTTAATTAAGCTTAGAGAGTGATGAGGATTGGTGGAGAAATCACTAAGTCAAATTTTTGTTCACAAGATACAAACCACACATCACATGGTTGAATAAGTCAACACCCACAAGTTTTGTGCAAAATATCAAATACAAAAGTTTTGTTAGAGAGGTCTCCTTCAACCTTGTTATTTTGACCCTGTTTAAAATCAGATGTTAAGAGGCTCGAAAGCCCAAACCAAGTTGAATCAACCATTCTTTGAAGGGTGGAATTGTGATCGTGACCAAATTTGAGCCCTAATAAAACTTTCAGATTCATAAAGTACTTGAGCTTAACTTCATTATCAAAGTTATTGTATAAGCTATGGACTACACTTTTGTTACACTGAGCCTAATTCAAAACTGGCATTCACCTATTTTAAATTGCCCCACAATTCTATTGAAATCAGCCCTAGTGGTTCTAAGAAAATCCCCAACTCTAGAATTTCAGCTTTTTCCCAAAGTTGATTCTGAAATTACTTTTAATTTCACTATACAACTTCAAAATTTTCCTTTCTATGAAATAGAATTAAAATTATCACCTTTCAAACGCTTCTAGTGTGGAGGTGTTTTGACTTCATTTGATACTTCAAAAGTTCAAAACAAGAAAGAGCCTACATAAAGTCAACTTGCTGTTTGACCCAACCTTGGAACACATTTGTGTTAGTATTTCAAAATCTGTTGCGATATAGAAAAAACTTTATATACCAAACTTGTAGAGCATTTCATGATGAACAAATTTGTTAATTCGTGCTTGGTCATATATTAAGGTTTGCATGGTGATATAAGTCGTTTTCTGTCAGCACCTGAAATCTGTCCAAATCTGAACTGCGGGGTAAATTCAAATTTCCCTCGACCTACAGCCAAAATCATGCAAAACTATATTTGAAGAAATTGTATATCCAGTCATTTCAAACAATATTGTTAAGAGGACCTTTGAGTGAAAGTGACTAGAAACTGGTCTTTTAGAATTTCTAAACAGCTAAGGTCTGTTGGCCAAACTGAAGTTAATGAGTCAAATTCAAATTTAAATCATATTTCCACATGGAATTTGGCAACAAGGTTTTTAACAAAGTTGTAGAGATCAAAGGGTAGAACATCTCCTCCAATTGGAGTTCCTGCAAATTCGGCATTTTACTTGGTCAAAAATGTGAATTTCAGAGAGGGAGAAAGCACATTTTTCTATTCCTTTCTCTGTGTCTCTGACAGGTGGGCCCCGCGCGTCAGCGCCGCGCCCATGGCCAAGACATGATCGCCACGCGGACGCCGGCGTACGGGCGACGCGCCCTCGCCGCGGATCGCTACCCTGTCGCGCCCGGCTTCACCTGGACGTATTCGCGGCCTCCTGCGCTCGCTCCCAGTCTATCTCTCCCTCTCCTTCGCTCTCTCCCTCACGAGCAGCAGCAGCGTGCGCCTCCACCATGACCGGCCAAGATTGAGCTTGCCGTGCTCGCTCCTCCGCTGCTCCCCGCGCCACCAGACCCCGTCCTCCGGCTGCGCCACAATCCTGCTCACCCGAAGCACGAGGCAGCGTCGCCGTTCCCCTCTCCGTTCGGCAGATCAAGCTCCCGCCCCGAAGCACGCGACCTCCGAGCTCACGCCCGGTTCACCGGCGTTCCCCGTCCGCTCCGGGCTCCTCTCGCGACGCCGTCTTGGGGGAAAGGAAGCCCTACACCGGGAACACTCCCCCGGACTGCCGCGGCTCCAAGACCTCACCCCCACACGCCGGCACGAGCGCCGGAACACCGGGCGCCATGCGCCCCTGCCCCTGTCGAGAGGTAGAAGAAAGGGGCCGGCGGTTTTGCGAGCTGGCCACTATTCTTTTGAGTAATTACGTTTCCATTTATGCGCTGTACATTCAGCCTTGGAAGACTTCCGACCTAGCCCCTAGAGTCTATGGTTAATTGCGCATAGATCCCTGGGTCCACTGATTTTCGTTTTATTTTTAATATTTCGACAGTGAACTTTGAAAATTCGTAGGAAATTAAATAAAAATCCAAAAATTATAAACTTTGTTGCATTTTGTTCCTCTTGAGGAGATCTATAGATTGGTATGATGTGGATTGGGGAAATGACAATTTTGCCCTTCTTTTGTTGCATGCATGTAAAACAAAATAAATGGCAAAAGTAGGCTAAATGGACTCCGAATGTAATGAAACTTGGACAGTAGCTTTATTAGAGCATATAGACACTATATGAATTTTTGTAACCCTAGCTTTGTCTGGTTTATTAATGTTTTACCCTCACACATGTATTTGGTGCATTATGTGAACATGGAAATGATTGCTACATAAAACTTATCTAGAAAAATCCATAGAAATTAAATTGTGCTCATTTGGTCCAGTGTAGCCTAGAAATAAAGTTTCATATGATTTGCTTGTTGTTTGCTATGTCATTTGAAAATGACAAATGCTATAATGATTTAAATAATAAAATAGGAAAATAGCATTCATTTCATTCCAAATATTCCACCAAAAATTCTTGTAGTTATGTTATTGTGTATGTATGCTTGTGTGCATTTTCATGAATTTTGGTTGTTGTTACTTAAGGGGCCCATTAATAGTTGTTTTAATAAGCTTAAAAATGAGGAAAATAATAAAAAGGAATGTGGTGGACATGCATGCTTTTAGTCTATGGTTTCTCCTATCTAATACACTCGAGATGTGCAAACTCATGTATAGATGAGCCTCACACCTTGTACATATATGTTGTGGTCGGAACCATAAAGCAATTAATACTAAGCAGATAATAAAAACGTGTTTTTCTTACGTCTATGGGCCACTAAACCTTATTCCCTAAAGCAACACTACCGTCAACAGTGCTAACTATATATTATTCACAACTAGTAGTTCATTACGTAACTAAATATTAGACTTGATCTAAGCTTTGCTTGTATGTGAAGGGAGGAATCGTAACCTCTTGATGCTTGTTCATATATTTCATGCTTGTCCCTATACTCCTAGCATGCCTTGACCTGCGCCTAATTGATTGTAGAACTACAAACTTACCATGCCTATAAAAGTACTATTGCTTAAGTAGTTTATCAATCACCATTCTGCCTATCCGTAAAATGATTGTCCAAAGGTGTGCTTGATATTCATGCATCCCGTTCGCTGCATCGTGCATGGCATTCATATAGTGACGCTTAATGCAGATACGTGATCGAGAAACAAGTGCGGGAGCTACTTCGAGCAACGGTGGTCTAGAAGATCAACAAAGCCCCAAACACGACCTAGAGAGCCCATCAGTCGTGTTTGGAAGGAACAGCCATCCAAGTGATCAAGGGGTTGCCTGGGGCAAAGTCCCACAACGGGCAAACTAACGTAGTTTAGTTTGTTGGTTTTGTGAAACATAAACAGAGGTAGGCATGACCATGAATTCCCCAGCTAATATTATATTGATCGATGATTACGCATCCGCATTAGGAGTTGATTGAAAATCCTTGCATTAGACTCCCTGGCCACCCTAGCCCTACCACCTATATCTAGAGTTCGTCGGATGAGTTGCCTAGAATTGCTAGGTGCGAGTAGACACGAGTGAAAGG
This sequence comes from Paspalum vaginatum, assembly GCA_030272315.1. Classification (NCBI taxonomy): domain Eukaryota; kingdom Viridiplantae; phylum Streptophyta; class Magnoliopsida; order Poales; family Poaceae; genus Paspalum; species Paspalum vaginatum. The sequence continues at coordinate 20,569,033 of CM059016.1, forward strand.
ACTCACTCGTCGTGTAGGTGATTTCAAAGATTATGAAACTTTTACTATTGGGAAAGTAATACTATGCTCATGATTTAAATGGAGACCGCCCGGAGAATAATCTTATTTTGTGGTGTGCGTTGTTGTATCATTTGGCTCCGCCCGAGTCGATTAAGGCCCGTCCGCTGTTCGCCTATTGGTCGGCATAACATTGCTTGAGTGCTTATCCGGGATATGGAACCGGAAAAGTCTTTCCTAGGCTCGTCCGAAGCACAGAGACACGTTACTACCCGCTGGTTGAGAGGAAGGTGGCCCGGGGAAGCTTGGTACTCATGGCGGGGAGACCGAGATGTCGGCAGGCTCGCCATGGGGGCACAACCCGGGGGCTAGGCGGGAGTGAATCGAACTTGGGACGGGACAGGTTAAGATTGTGACTATATGTGGGAACGCGATGGCTAGTAACCATATATCCCTGGCATGACAGTTATTCCCGGGAATTGAAAATCGATTCGAATAGCTGATGCCCAACAGGTGTAGGAATGCCAATATCACTATCGGGCAACGTAGTAATTACTTGAATATATTACATCTATTACACATGTTTTCAAATACTACATGCTTGTATGGTATTGCTTACATTTCTGCTAGTTATTATTATGATGTTATATGCAAATGATGAAACTTGTTACTATCTGTTGATTATACTTCTATTTAAAATCAATGGCTAAGGATCAACATGCTAGTAAGCAATCATTGCGTCAGCCGTAAGCCTCTCCATTTAGTCCTACTGAGTAATTAGTACTCAGGGTTTGCCCCCACCTTTTGAGCACAGGTACCGACGGCATCTGGACAAGTGCTTGGAGGAGGGTAGTACCGGTGGGCTCGGTGCTGCTCGCCTCGATCTTCGTTGCATTAAGACTACTAAAGTATTTTGTTTCCGCTGTGAGATGTTTTTGAATTCGCTTCCGCTATCTGAGTCAAATTTGCATTTCGTATGGCATTACGTTGAAACTTATATCTTTATCTCGAACTGGTTTGAAAAAAATAAGTTTACTTATGCTATATTCAACTGCCTGTGATGATGTAACTGTTGTGGCTCCATCGAGGGCAAGATGTGTATGATGTTGGTTTCTCTGAGAAAAGGTAATATCTAGAGCCGGATGACTCTGGACGGACGACCGGTTTTAATTTGGCCTAAGTGCACTGCGAAACAGAGGTGGCAGGTGTGCTTAGCCCGGATTAAGTTGGCGGTTCCGCCACAGCTGCGAGGTTCGCCGGCTGGGGCTTCAATGCACCTGCCGCTTGCGCCGTCAGCGAGGGCCCCTGCACCCAACCTACTCAAATCGGCTCTGCCTAATTCCATTGCGTCTTGTTAGAGGGGCGAGAGCCCATGGCCCACGAGCTGTCGCTAGAGGCCGCTTCAGGTCAATTCGCCAATGCCGCATGAGCCGCATCCTAGTGTGTGGGCAGCGGCTTCCCCGGCCAACCATCCCCGAGCTAGGGGAGCCACGGCCCGGCCCCTGCCGACCATCTCCGCTAAGACCGTGCTCACCAAGATGTCCATTTGGGGCGCCCAAAACAAATAAAATAAAGAATATAAAAAGGAGAGCCAAATGGGCTCATCGGAGGCTAGTGGCCAGTAGGAGGAAAAAGGGAAGCACACGTTTATCAGGGGGAAAACTATACATCAACCGTTTGTTTTGAAAGATCCATCACCTTTCTTCCCGAACTCCGACGAGCGAGGTTAGGGTTTAGGGTTTGGGGTGGCGGTTACCCATGTCATCTACAGACTTAGAGCGGGTGCCGGGGACTCCGACGACCTGACGGTGGTGGCGGATCGCAGGGGTAGGTTGGTGAGGCGGCGGGGGGGTGAGGCGGTGGGGCGCCGCCGGCTACAGGTGGTGGAGGACGACGATCGGGAGGTGCCAGTGGCAGTGGCGTAGTTCCACCTCGGTTAGCGGTGGCGGTGGCGGAGGCAGTGCAGATGCTACCGGAGCTAGGGCCGGCAATGACGGCAGGGGATCTGGGCGTAGCCACCCTGGCGAAGTTGGGTTAGCGTGGGAGGGGAGGCGGATCTGGCGGTGATAGCCCTAAGGTGGTGGAGGAGGCGTGGTCGTGCAACAGGTTTATTTTGGGTGAGGTGCTTTCGCCCGTCTAATTGTGTGATGGTGTGATGTGGTCCATCCAGTTTCGGATGTTGGGAAGCTCTGCAACACCCGAACGACGGGTAAACAACGCTAAAACTGGATTGAATGAGTGGTCACTATTTAGCTCATCCGTAAAATTACTTTTTATTTTAATATGAAGAGGAGATAAAGGACTGATCGTGTCTTTTTAGACTCAAAGACTGCTCATGCTGTTAATACGTATAGATCAACACGGCCAGTCTTCGTACACAAACTTCTTTCGATATTACAATTAGCCAAACATGTTTTGATTTACGGTATCTCAAAACTGAGGTAATAATATATGGCTATGTTTTTTAGAAAAGATGTGTCTTCTCATGAGGTGAGTGATATTTTGCATTTCATCAATTATATTTTACAATCATTCGAATTCCGCCGAACGACTCTCTAAGATGATTTAAGGAATTCAATCTATCAGTCACATTTTACAAGACCACATATGTGACCGATGAAATTCAACTTATCATTCACATATTAAAATTACATAATAAAATAAAAAATTACAGTGCAATAATAATAGTAATTTATATACGCATACGTGTAGTTTAACATAACAGACACAAAACACATACAAAAACCATTTGATTGATGGATAAACAAATATCAGACTATTGAAGGGGAGTAAATCTGTTTTAGAAAATATGGTTCTCAGTAGCAGTCAGTACTGCAGTTTTAGAAAACCAACAATACCTAAATAGGGCCTAAACCCTATATAATGAATCATGTGTCGAAGAACCAGCGCGGCTTTAGCTTTAGGCCTTGGATGCACCCGACTAATTAATAGTTATATGAAATTAGCTGGTTTAAATCTAAACATGTGGTAGCTAATAGGTGTGGAATCAATTAGCACATATTAAATTATTAGTTGCAGCTGCTGCTAGGTGCTAAAGCGGCCCTTAGTCGATCAGAGTCCTGAGTCTTATACCTCGTATCCGCTTCAATCATGGTTCGTGGCCTGCCGTTGCACACTCGTGGCCCATGCGGACGCGGGGCGGGCTGCCAGCCAAGGCTTCAATCGGAATCGGAATCCGCGATCCGATCGATCCCAAACTTTCGCACACAAAAAGGAGCCGCGAGACGCGGGCCGCCGTGAGACCCGCGACACCTATCGGCGTGATGCGGTCGCCTCGCCCCGTTCGAAACCCTGAAGTTGTGGCCGGACTCAGTCGGACCCAGAGTCCGATCGGATCCCAAATTCTTGGAACAGATGGAAGGACGAGCGCAAGTGGCTAGCCCTATAAATGGAACTGCCAGCATCTCCAGCCTTGCCTGCGTTGGTTACTCAGTAAGTAGTCGGGACTGTCGAGTGTCAGCACCACATCGTGTCCCTCGTCCCAAACTTCGCCGCGGGCCTTGCCAACGGGGTCACCTCGCTGCGTCTTGCCTCGTCTGCGTCATGTTCGACGTGGGCGTACTCCAGGCCGTGGAAGGCACGCCGGAGGTCCTGGCGTGCATGCGCTGGGAGGTCACGGCGCTGGGAAGTTCGATTGATCCGATCCGATGTGTGCCATCATTCACTGTGGTAATGTACGTAGCACCATCTTCTTGTACTTCTATACACAATACAATACCTATATACTCCCTTCGTCCCAAATTGTAATGGGTTCTGGACCTCATTTAGATTTATTCATTTCTCCATACATGTGTTCAATATGTGTATAGATTCATCAATACCTGTATGAATGTGTAACTCATTACAATTTAGAACAGAGGGAGTACTATAGAGTACTAAGTGTGAATTGTATCCTAGGTTTCTAAATTTATTCCGCTGTTCCCATCTAGGCCCATCTAAAGTGTATATCCAAATCCGTAAACTTTGCCCTGTACTAAGCCGCCATCCAAACGAAGCCCTGTATTAGGCTAATTTCGCCTATGTGGACGACTGGCCATGCCACCGTGGGAAGCCGGCCACACCCCCGGCGGCGTCGTTCTCGCCCGGCGGCGCTCCCTCTTGCGGTGGCGCTTGGGCCAGCGGCGTCGCTAGCTCTCGCTCGCACCGACGGCCACGCTCCCACCCGTGGTGCCCAATATCCTTGGTTATTTTTCGGTTCATAATATCTTTTTTTTGGTTGCTGACATCCTTTTTTGGTCAAACAATCAAGATCAAATAACTTGTAGCTGTTTTTTATATCCTTTGCCACTACATACTACTGGGTATGTATGATAATTCTTTAATCACAAACCATAATTGATTGTCTAGCTGTACTTCCTGACTTTAATTATCCACCCAGTTAGTTTGCAGGTTGCCAATAACCACATATCACCATTTTGTTATGTTGCATATTGTCATTGACTTAGCTGAACATCATCTTTATTACCGTCTCAGCAAGTTGTGGCTTACCTTCTTATGCATAAATTTCATATGTGCTCCCTGTCTATCATTTCTTATTCATGTAATTTATTGTGTGCTTACATGTAAAATGCCAAAAGTTGGTTACATGCATTTATTTGTGTGCTGACCATTCCCTCCTGTTTATGTTAGCATCATTTTTTCTTCTTCTGATTTCTTCTTTTTCATCTGTTTTGTTATACTAATATTAAATGTTCGTTTTATAAAACCGACACTTTTAGTAATCATGTCACAGAGTTCTTAAATGATAGTTTATCCCACCAATACTACCACTTCTTAGTACTGCCTAATGTTTTATTTTTAGACATATATATGCAGATTGCATTCATATTGTCTTGGTTTCTTCGTGTCATGCGTCAACTCCTTACTTCTGTTTTGCTCCTCAAATTTAATTGCCACTCAATGTCCATGTTTTTTTATCGTTTGTGTTCCCTCATCACACCATTTTTGAACCACTAGTCAACAGCTTCAGTCATCATATGTTAGCTTGTCTGCGCATAAAAAAATGACCCTCAATATTCGGTGTAGGATGATAAATACCCGCCTATTCATAATCCATTTCTGTTGTTTCTAAACTAATACATATTTTACAGTGGTGAAGGAGGCATCCCCCGGCGAAGGATGGCGCGAAGCGGAGGGGGCACAGCCGCCGGGGGGCCACTGGATCCGCGGAGCAGAGGGCGGAGGCAGCCCACGCCACCCGCGCGAAGCTGAGGGGCGGTGGCACAGCCCACGGCCGTTGGACCCGCGACTCGATGCGCGGCTGCCATGCAGCCACCGGATCTGCGACGCAGAGGAGCAGAGGTGACCAACAGGGAGAGCCGTGCGGCTTGGCGGCAGAGGGGCGGCGCGGATCGAGTGGATGGACGGAGCTTGGGGCGAATATATAGGAGTACAAGACTTGCGGGGCAAGGCACCTCCCCGGATACATATGGTAGTCCTAGATACATAAGACTCTCCTAAGACTCCTAAATATACACGACATCTATTCCTGTCAATTGTACTCTCTAACACTTAATTCATCTGAGGATATTCCTGTCCACCAATACACCTGTTCTTGGTTCTTCATATGCAAGGTATTTCATGCAACTCTATGGCTGATCTTTAGTTTCTTAAGATCCTATACTTTTTATTTTTTTTAGTTGCAGGTACAAAATTCCCACCATATATTTGGGTGACATAGTGTTCTATTCATTTTATTCCGTGCACACTTTTTTATTACATCTACTCACTGCCCCCTCCCCCATAGTTACACCTGTATACAACTTGTCCATTCTTTGTTCTATTTTTTCAGAACACATTGTGGTTACTGTTTGGTTGATAGGACGCCAGTTAACCCTAAAAAGATGGTCTTCATGAGCATGCAAGAGATGTTAGTCCCGTTAACTATTGATCTATTATATTTATGCTCTATTTATTATTGCTACCATTTTTTCTTTGATATTTTATTTATGTAACTAAAAGTTTTGATGAACCTCTCTAACCTGAGCATATGCCCCACAATTATCCTCACTGTAAGCGAGATACCTCCGATGATGCCTGCAGTGATAGTGATTTCGTCAACCCGCTTGCTGGCCATACGTCGAAACAGTCACGACCCTCTAAACGGCCTTCAACTTGGAGGAAAGTTGCTCTGAGGGCCAAACCACAAACGTGATCAATGGTCGAGACTTGGAGGAACCAATTTTACATTTTTCAATTTCATTTCTTCCATATATTTTCCAATTCTACCTTTTTTTCTGCCAGTTCCTCCACACAATTTTTTACCTTTTCATGTCATTATGCTCTTTACAATTAAATATGTCATTCTTTAGTCCCTTCTCCTATAACCAATAATTTTCCTTTTCTCCATTGTAATATTTAATATCACATATACATTTGCCACCTCTCAGTTTACCAGACTTGTGTTATCTACATGCAAATCCAATTGTTTCCTGTATTTTGCATCTGCATATACCACAATCCTATTCCTACCTGTAACCTCATCCATCATTTATATATATCATGGTCTTGGCCAAATCCAATATTGCATAAACCATGTTTCAGCTTCCTTGTAACAATTTCTTGCTCCTAAATTGATTAGAATCGCCATCTAGGACTCAATGCAATTCTTTTTAAGGATGAGAATTTCATGCATCCAACAAATCGTGCAAAGTTGATTACTTAATTGTCTGTTGGGACCAATTGTGTTGTTACTCAGGATTCAGTGTACAGTTCAATTGCATCAATCATGAATCTGAACTTAAGATGACCACCAATCATGCTTTTAATCTTGAAAATGTGGTGGTCTCAGTATGTTTTACTTATATACCTTTACTCATAGTCCAGCTCATGCGGGGCATTTGTTTTCCCTACCTCCTCACATTAATTGGTTTCACCCCTATTCATTTATTTCTTACTCAATTTTTGGTAGGCGCACGCATCCTAATGCATTGGAGCCCCAAACAGTCTCCCATAAACTAAATGTTAGGTGCAACTCTGGAGATGCTCTCTTCACCATAACCCTGTTAACGCCTAACCAGTATGCTGCCCTTGTAGCACTTGGTTTTAGTCCTTTCCTTACCATGCTCACTGAAATAGTTGTGAGAAGAGATCTTTTAATATGGCTGTTGGACAAGATTAAACCTAATGACATGGTACTCAGAATCGGTCCTTGCAAGAATATTGTTGTTACCTCCAAGATTATTAGTATGGTTCTTGGTATTCTGCATGGTGGAAGAAACCTCAAATTATACACTATTTAGGAGGGTGCCCTTTTCAAAAAGGATCTTATCAGTGTTTCTCTAATATGCAAGAAGAGATGCTTAAGGGAAATGTTGACAACCTTTTTCTTTCAGATGCTTCTTCATGATTGTTTCAACCGTTATCTATTCCCTACTAGCACATACAAGTTTGATTATAGTGACGTAATAAAATTGAAAGGAATTTGGTGGTGTTAACTAGTCTCAGGAGGCTTCTATCGCCTCCAGTCTGGTATTCGAAGATGGCACGACTATCACAGGACCCAATGCACACAAACAATCTATGGATGTTCCATTTTGCTAATAGTAAGCCTTTGCCCATTTCAATAAATTCTTATTCATTGTTAATCATTAATCATCTCTCCTCATTTATCATTCCTCATTATTTCATTTGATTATTTCACTTTCTTATATTTTTAGTTCATGCTTTCATATGCACATCCTTTTGAATTTAAAGTTATTTGACTAATTCCTTCATCCTTCTTGCCATATTATATCATCCTTATATATGTTTATTTTAATGTTCCAAAACAAAACACATTTATATCATTTTTCACATAATATTTGATATATAATCATTTCATTTTGTTCCAAGATTCTATACCTTGATCACCTTCATCACACGCTATCACCTCCTGATTGGATATCCACTCCTCGTATTAGATTTTAATAACAAAGCCAAAATAGAGTTTAACCCCTGTTGATAGGATTAAGAACCTTGGCGGCACTAACGAGTACGGTTTTCTACCGGTTAGCTTGTCGACAACTCATCATTCATTGCCATTTTTCTTATCTGTGCATTTTAACATACTAGATGCTTGCTATTGACCATATCACAGTGTGTCAAGCACATGCTGTGCAGTTGCAGCACTATACCAAGTTGGTGGAGACCCAACACTTTTCTACCCACAACAACCCCAAATTAAATTATCTTGCCTTGCATGATTTGTTATCATGACAACTCGGTTGTCTATCTAGCACAACTTTTGAAAGCCTCCGTAGACTGTTTGATATGTTCGATTCAAAAAACTATGGGGAATATCAAATCAATTGAAACTCTAAAGCTTATCACTCTAAGATCACAATTGCAGCTTGCTGATCAGTGACCTCCGATATTAGATGAACTACCTGTTGCACAACCAACTATCGACTCATGCACTATCGGAGAGTGCTCTAGGAGGAACAGTTGTGAAACTGACATGAGCGAGTCGAATGAACAACATAAGGCATCATAACATATTTCCTTGTCATTTATTATGTTCGCCTTCATACTCTGTTGTCGTTGTATGTAATTCAGCAACAGTGCCACATACTGAAGCTTTACCGCCTCACGTTGTCTCACCATCCCCGTAAGGGTCTCCCATAAACATGGTACATGGTGATCCTATTATAGATGGTAAGAATTGTTCCATTGCCAATGGCTTCACTCTTTTGTCTCTTAAATCTTTCGCATTCCTCTATCGAATGGTGCACATTGTTTTTTATTCGGTGCCTTTTCACGAAGGATATTCATAAAATCATTTCATATTATTATACTTCAATATAGAATGCTATCAAAATTTATATTAGATTTATTTCATCAACATGTGTTCATCTTTCTCTTCTACGTTTCACACCAGTCGTTGCCTCGATGCACCCTCATCTTTACACGGAACTATTATTCCTTTCTATGTCCATATCAAGATGTTCTTCACTTTTGACCGCATCATTGATACGACATTACCTATTTAAATTGATTAGTAGCAATGGATCTACGTTGCAATTAAATTCACATTTAATCATACCTATCTTGGTTGGATCTTGATGATATCCTTCCCCTTCTGTGCTTTCGGATCATTATTGCCTTCCATCCCATTCCTGCTATTCCTAGAATACACAATCTCTCGATTAATAAAATATGCTATCTATGTAGTCTTTGTCCATGTATAGCACTAGATAGAATCCTCAACACTATTTATAGGCATCCCACCCCAACATGCATAAACCTTCCCTACAACATGAATGAATCTGTTCTAACTAGATGCAAATTCACCTACACAAAGATATATGTTTGTTCGGTTTTTCCGTATACTTTCGACCATTCGCTTACATCCACTTCTTTTTATCAACCCACCTGCATGCTAGCTAGCTATTATGCTATTCAACTGTACTCACTTGACCTCAATAAACCTTCCTTTAATCCCCATCCACTCATACATTCACTTGTGGCCTTACACATCACTCAATCAATTATGACTACTTCTTTCTAGGATAAACAATCACCATGACCTAGGGAATGCATGACATGTTATATATAAGTTCCTAAGAAAATACAATCATTACTGCTATCCTCTATATTCTATAAATTCCTTAACACACTATATACATCTCAATACCTTGATCTCTTTCACCACTGTATCATCTCCCCCCTTGTCGCTAGATATTAAGAGTGATCGGGCATACGTCATTGAGCTATTATAGATCAAGCTTTTCAATATCGAATCTTCCACATGTGGGGAAGCTTACTGACAACATGTCTCACAAGGAATACTGGGAATACTACCAAAACAAGGAAATTGTTAGAAGCATCCATCATTTTTGCGATAGCAATCACATATACATCAACAACAAGGTGGCAACAAACAATGCCCACCAACAAACATATTGGCAAACACAATGACTACAGAAAAGCCAGTATCATCCCCATAGAACCATTTAAAGCATTGCCATGAGGAGCCTATCCATAAGGTATCACCTAAGGAGTGATGCTTTTTTACTATAATACTTTGGAATATTCTATTTCTTCCATTTCCCTGTATCCGATGCCTATCATGGTGTTCCCATTGTTATTTTCAACATTTGAATTTATATTCTAAGTTGTAGTTTATCTTCTTTTTCTTTTATTAGTTTACATCATTAATAATTGAGAGGTGGTAGATTGTATTAGTATTAACCTTCTCTGTTACTATGTATGAGGATTCATGCTCATCAATGCCATTGCACTATAATGTGTATCAATTTCATATCATAATATTCTTCAAATCTCAGTTACCTCATGTCAGAGTACACATTGCCACGGGTCACTTTTTTTTTTTGCAAAATCAATATTTGTCAGCAGCAAATTATTTATAAATAATATATTTATGTTCATGACAATCTATAACAATTTTCCCAGTGTATGTATAGATTAGTACGGATATGCATTATAGTGCACTGGCCTCAATGAGCATGAACCCTCACATATAGTAACAGAGAAGGCCAATGCTGATAAAATCGAGAGATGAGTGTGGACATGAGTCCTGGATTACAAATCAATCATCTCCTCAATTATTAATGATGTGAACTAATAAAAGAAAAAGAAGATAAAATACAACCTAGAATATATAATTCAAATGTAGAAAACAACAATGAGAATACTATGAAGGCATCGGATATAGGGAAATGGAAAAAATAGAAAATTGCAATGCATTATTACAAAGGCTTATACAACTCATGACCATGATAGGCTTTTTATGGTTCTCAGTGGACGATCCTAGCATGTCATTGTCATTGTACAATCTGATTCTTGGTGGGCTTTGTTTATTGCCGCCTTATTATTGTTGTTGTTGTTGTATGTGCGATTGATCTTGCATAAATCATGGATGTTTCTAACATTTTCCTTGTTCCGGTAGTATTCTCAGTATTTCTCGTGAGACATGTTGTCTGTGATCTTCCCCATATGTGCAAGGTTAGAACTTGAAAAGATTAATAGCTTGGTGAAATATGCTCGGTCACTCTTAATATGTAGCTATAGAGGATAGCAGTAAAGATTTTGTGTGATTAGGAACATAGGATATAACCTGCCATGCATTCCTTGCATGGGGTGATTGTTTGTCCTAGAAAGAAACAATCACAGTTGAATTGATCCACTAGTTGATTGATGCATAAGGCCACGAGTCATTGTATGAGTGGACGGTGAGTACAGTTAAATAGGATAATGACCAGCATGCAGGTGTGTTCGTGAAAATGCGAATTTGGATTCATTCATGGTGTAGTCGAGGTTTATGCATGTTGGGGTGGCATGCCTATAAATAGCATTGAGGATTCTGTCTAGTGCCATACATCGACAAAGCGAACTATTGAAAATGTTAAAACTTGGACGGTTAGGGTACGAGTGGAAGCCATATGAAAAAAACACCGACACCTTGTGGAGTTTGTTGTCAAACTTTGTTTGGATGCTACGTGGACAATGTTAAAACTTGGACGGTTAGGGTACGAGTGGAAGCCATATGAAAAAAACACCGACACTTTGTAGAGTTTGTTGTCAAACTTTGTTTGGATGCTATGTGGACATATATTTTCCATACGCCAAGTATCACTATTTATATATTATTAATTTTTGTGCAATAGTACGGTTGAATTCATAATAAAAGAAACCTTTTCACCCAGCTGCTTTGCCTGCGGTCCCAGCCTCATTGCACGAGACAAAACCTGAGGAACCCTAACTCACTCCCTCCTCTCTCTCTCTCTCTCTCTCACTTCTCTCCCGCGGCTCCCGTCTCCTCGCTTCTCCTCCTCCGCCGCCGCCCGCCTCTGTCCCGGCCTCTCCTCGGCCACCAGCCGGCCTCCTCCTCCTTCTCCCGTCCCGTCGCGCAGGCCGCGGCCGGATCCGCACCGGCGCCCTCGCCTCCTCCTCCCTCCCCGTCGCACCGGCCGCGGCCGCGGCTGGATCTGCACCGGCTCCCATCCCTCAACAGTTCGTCGGCTGAACCCCACTGCTTCTCCCACCTCAACGCCACGAATCCACCTCGGCATCGCATACTCCTTCCTCCCCACACTCGACGCTGCATCTCCGGTCATGGGACGCCTACGCAGCAGCCCCAACGCGCAGGACCCAGCACCTGCCAGTCCCTGTCCTCGACGACGCTGAGCTCCGCCTCAGTGTCGCCTCCCCGACTCAAAGCCGCTGCGGCAGGCCAGCAGCCGCATCGAATCCGTCGCAATGGCCGCCTTCCGGGACGCTCAGTAGCTTGCGTCTTCCCCGCGTCAACGTCGTCTGGTAATCTTCCTATCTATCTATACGAGCTCTTGGTCTTGCTGAAATGATTGCTTGGTCAAGTTTGATCTGCCAAAGGTCAATATGGATTATATTACCACTGCTTTAGAAGGATTACGAGTTGTTTCCCATGGACAGAAAGATTCTCAAGTAGAGCTATCATCTTCAATCCTTCTTGCATATCACATTGCCTGACCATGTTAGTACTGTGTAACTTCAGTCTGTATCTGGTTTCAGTCTGTTGTCGTTCAGTTTTGTTCAGGGAGTACAATAGCTGCTTGCCTAGGTGCCAGGTATCTGCATCGGTATTTGTTATTAAGCATCCACATTCTTTCTAGACGTTTTTAGGTGCTTTCCATATGGTCCACATTGATGTTGATTCGTCTCTTTTATATTGTGTTGCTGATTCGTCTCTTTGTCTCTTTTGCAACTCGTTCTGTAGGGAGAGACTCCATATTAAGAAGAACTTCAGGTGTGTCCTTAATCTATTTTGTTCAGTTTCTGCCGAATTTAGTCTGAATGTAAGGATTAGTCAAAAAAATAATACTAATTTCATTTATTTAAAGTTAGCATAGTTTCTGCCGAATTTGATCTGAATGTAATGTTTCTGACTAGTTAGCTCGGTTTCTGCCTAAAACAGGTTGCGGTGAGTTGTCCATGGCCTAATTATGTATCCGTATATACTTTTAGAAGGTTGATAGTTTATTTCGAACTAAGACTAAGAGTCTCTAATTTGTTTGAGACTAAGAGTCTAACTGGTCATGCTTTGATTTAAAATTGATACATGCCTTATATTTTCTCTTAATAGATGCCATGTATCACAGATAAAAATGAATAAACAAATGTCTGATCTTGAAATAAATGGTTGTCAGAATAACCATATCATTTAACTATTTGTTTGACTGCTTGATATCGAGTGGTTACTCCTCAATCCTCATTACCTGATTCATGTATAGAAACACAGTCCCACTTTACATATGAATGAATAGGCAAGGTAGTGTTCATTATGGACAATGTTTCTACCAGTTACTGATCTATATGAAAATACCATCTATATTGATGTCGTAAGTGATTTATTCTGTGCTTGTTTTTCTTCAGCTGACAGCTTCCCTGAATACTTGACTGGATCCCTGTGGGCAACGGTGGATGTGGCATGTAGCTCAAGATTTCGTGCAAAGTTTATCTTTATGGTATATTGTAGGTGAATTGTATATTTTAAATTAATCATGATAACTTGTTGCAAATTATCTTGATTCACGTGAAATCGTGAATGCAAGAGTGAATTATTGTATGATTGTGTACTATATATGTTTTATAATTGCAATAAAAATAATATCTGCATTTTGTCTATCGAATGGGCTGCTGCGAAAATCAGCCCAAAAAACATTTTCAATGGGCTAGGGTCAAATATTGGGCTGTGTAAAATCAGCCCGAAACAAGTTCATGACGATTGAATTCGCCACAAAATTTGTCCATGTAGACTGCCACACCATGTGCCATATCAGCATCCATGTCATGAGGCTATGTCATCGGCCACATGGCAATGGCTCATGCAATTGCTTATGACATTTTTTATGTCGATATCTGCCATCATAGATGTTTGTGACGATAATATAATTGTCAAAGAGTTTAGTGACGTTTTTCTTCGTTTTGTCATGGAAGGTGTTTAGAGACGGACTTTCTGTGACGAGAGTATTTTCGTCACCATGCTGTCACAGATTGTATTTTATGACATAAAAAACCTTGTTTGTGACATTTTGAAAACATCGTAGAAGCCCAGGTCTCTTGTAGTGTCACTACAGGAGAAATGTATGTTTTTCGTGGGCCTGAAAACCGACGAAAAAGACGATTTTTCATGGGCCGGCCGACGAAAAAGTGTGACAAAAAAAAATCCCACAAAAAATGCAAATTTTTTCATGGGCCCCCACGGAAAATCCTGTTTTTCGTGGGCTGCTGTGGCTCACGAAAAAGGGTTTTTCGTCGGCTACAGGAGCCCACGAAAAATGGCCTTTTTCGTGGGCCCCACCTAGCCGACGAAAAAGCTAGTCCGCCCCAAGCTTTTACATGGGCTGCCTACGACCGACGAAAAACCCTATGCGCCTCCCAACTCAGGGCCTTTTTTTTATTTTCCAACAGAACAAACAAATCACAGTATACAAATATAGCAGAAAGCTTCTGTCACAGTATATATCAAACCACAGCATTCAACAGTCCTCTCAAAAATCACAATCAAACCACGACATTCATCGGTCCTTAAATTTATAAAGTACATAACAAAACAACACATAAGTCCATCATCATTCCTCAAATCCATCACAAACATACATAGACTAGTCCAACATAGTTCAAACATACATGACCAACAAGAGAAATAGAGATCCAACACACAGAACCAAATGCCATTGCCCTCCACTGTTTCAACACGCTTACGGTTGTGGATTGTTGGGGTTGTGACCGCTTCCGGATCCTCCGCCTGAATTGCGCAGATACTCGTTGGGGTCGACCTCTGCCTCAGGAGTCCCATTGCCGGGACGTGAGCTGATACCTGCAAATAAACGAAAACAGATGAAATTGGCCAAATATATTTGAAATAACATGTTTCATATTGAACAAGACTCAATTCAAGTTAAAAGGTCACATCAGGAGCTACAAGGTCATGTCAGGACTCAATGCAAGTAATTTTAATAAGATACTTCAAGTTGAGCAAGAAGCTATGGATCCACTACAATTAGATTCATATTGCTGAAACACAATGCTAAAAAAGGGTGAGAATCCGATTAGGTACAGGTAACTTTGCTCGCTGCTAAATTTTGCCTTATATTTGAACTTAAGCTCACATGCAATCTAAAATGTCAATATAACTAAATCCAAGAGATCATGTGTCATGTATGGCATTCAAATAAAAATGAAAATTCAAACATACCTTCCATTGGATGAGACATCCTTATCAACACTATGCTTCACCACTATGAGCCATGCTCCTGATCAGAACACATGCTTATCATCAAAACTGTAGTATAGACTAATTGAGAAATAAACCAACAAAAGTTATCAACACCTGCTTCTTCGCTAAAATAAAGCTTTGACTCTATATATATACTAGTAATCAGTAAAACCCCAGAAGCACAACTTCACTGGTGAAGCATCCAACACTCTAATATTTTTGAACAATATGAACTGCTTAATAAGCCAGCCAGCGTGAACACTAATCATACTCTGCAGCTCCGGGAATTAGCTCTAAACCTGATACTGAACCTAGCAGCAGCACAGAACTTCTGAAAATTGTCCATCACAACAACAACCGATTTCCCCGTGCCACCGGCCCACCCACCGAGATCACGTAGTAGGGGGAGCGCCATCTGTACCTGCAAGACGGTCTTGCCGCCCTAGCTATAGTGGCTATAGTGCAGCACGGCGGAGTGCGTCTTCTCGTACTGCAGCTTGTACCTCCCCTTGGGCGTCTTGAAGTAGGTCTTGAACCCGCGGCACCGCCGCCTGCCCCCGCACCCGACCCCACCTAGGGCGCCCCCGCCATGCCAGGCGCCACCGCTGCCCGCCCTTACTCGCTCCCCGCTATTGATTCCTGGACCGCAACCCTACCGCCGCTCCCGTCGCGGCGGCGTCGGCCCTAGGGACTAGGGGAGCGAGCCAAGGGGTTCCCGAAGGCAGCCAGGCCGGGGATGGAGACGGATCCAAGCCGGGGACGATGAGGTGGAGACTGGAAGTGGTGGCCGGGCGGCGGCGTCCAAGGTGCGCGGCCAGGAGCGTAGTGGGCGGTCGGCGGTGGAGATCGCCGGGTCGGCGGCGGCCAGGGAGCGCAGTGGGCGGCGGGCCGGGAAGCATAGCAGGCAGCGGCGGGCTAGTTTTTGGATTTGGTGGTTTTTTTTTCGATTTGGCACAGAGGCGGTGGCTTAATGTGCCCACTTTTTCGTCGGCCAGAAGGGGGCCCATGAAAAACACTCTTTTTCGTCGGCCGGCCCATGAAAAAGGAGTGTTTTTCGTCGGCTCCCGCGGTTCATGAAAAAAATGTGGGCCCAGGTTTCGCTCTGGAGCATAATTTTCCGTCGGCCGCGTCATGGCTCACGAAAAAGATGTGTTTTTTCTGGGGCTAGGCGACAAGCTTACAAAAATATTGCAACGTTTTCGTTGGCCCAGTGCCCCATGAAAATATTGCAACTCTTTTGTGAGCCGGCCCACGTAAAAGTTTGGGCTCACGAAAATATAGCATTTTCCTGTAGTTAATATCTGAAAATTTTGCATTCTAAAAATCACCCAAACCCATAATTTATTTTCAAAATCTACAAATAAAAGAAAACTTTACTTCAAATATCTCCATTCTTTTCCTTTAACCATCACATCATCGTAAATTGTAATCTACTACTACTATACTTGATCTCAAAGATCGGTCGGTATCGTCGGCTCATCCTTACATCAACCCAGTGTACGGTTAAGCATTTTATTAGCACACGTCTAATGAGAATGGGACGAATCTAGAAAAATGCAAACTTCTGCACGCATGCATAAGTCGGAAAGTTCGGAAATGGCAGTCGGTGATATCCATGTTTAAAATAATAGTCTCCATTTACACGAACAGTAGAAGCAAAATGTTTAAAGTTTCACCTTAAACTGATCAACGAGTCATGATTCGTTTAAAAAACCAAGTTGGTTAATTATATATTCCTTTTGGATGAAAAAGCTAGGTAGCGCAGAACATGCCAGAAGGGAGATGTCGATCCACACGTGCATGCAAAACATACCGAGGACTGGACCGTGACCGATTGTTTCTGGTAACCGCGGCCGATCAACTAAACCTTTTAATTTTTAAATGAAAGCTAGGCGTTTTGAAGTGCAATGCAAGACCTAGTCTTTAGTCTTCTTCTCTAACCTCATTCTCTAGCGCGCACACGCATAGTGGTTCTACTTAACGTCGATGTGCATATATCAATTGGGTGCGGACACTTGACAATATATTAGTAATCCAAAAGCAAAAGGGCAATCGTCTACCATGCATGCATATGGACTCTAAGTGCTAGCTTTCTGTTAGTAGACGCCTAGTACGATCCAAAAGATGACGTAGGGGCTACAGATTAACAGCAAAAGCAGACGGAAGGCCAAATAGGGAACAATAACTGGATGTTAAATAGGAAGATTTAATTTTAGACAGCCAAAGAAGGAACCGAGAACTTTTCCAGTGTCATAAGAATTCTCTCATCTTTTAAAGCCCTTTTGAAGGGATTCATCAACCTTTCTTAATCATAACCTTTTCAACGGTCGTAAGTCTTCTTCTCTATCCTTCTATATATTGAGTTATGGCAAGAATTGACCCCCCCATCCCATGTTGAGGTGCCGGTATTTTTTTTTAAATCATAGAGGGCAAATGCAGAAACTTAGAAACACACACACGTACAATAATGCCCATATGAACGCGTTCTCTTTGAGTACCTATGAGAGACTGAGAAGGTATATCAAAATTTGACTCATCTTAATTTAAAATATCTATGACCAGTAAAGGGAAAACCATCTTTGATCTAAATAAACTAGTAAGTGGATTTTTGCCAGCCAAAATCATTGAAAATTTTACCTTCTAAATGCATCAAGCTTGCAAGAATAGACAACTTCTTCATTAGTAAATTTAGTATCCAGGGACAAATGCACCTTGGAAGTGTAAATCCTCTTCTTGAACCATAATCGTAAATCGTAATCTACTACTACTATACTTGACCTCCAAAATCGATCAGTATTGTTAGCTCATCCTTACATCAAGCCAATGTACGACTAAGCATTTTATTAGCACACGTCTAATGAGAATGGGACAAATCTACAAAAATGTAAACTCTTGCATGAATGTATAAGTCCGAAAGTTCAGAAATATAGCAGTCGATCATAACCATGTTCAGAACAATAATCTCCATTTATATAAACCCTAGAAGCAAACATTTTAAAGTTTCAACTTAAAAACTGACCACTGTGTCATGAACTCTTATGGTTCGCTTAAAAAACCCCAAGATGATTAATTATATCCTTTAGGACGTAAAAACTAGGTAGCGTAGAACATGCCAAATGCTAGATGTGGATCCACACGTGCATGCAGAAGGACCGGACAGTGACCAAACCTTTTAAAGGAAAGCTAAGCGTTTTGAAGTGCAATGCAAGACCTAGTCTTTAGTCTTCTTCTCTAACCTCATTCTGTCACGCGCACACGCATAGTTGTTGTACTTAACGTGCATGTGTATATCAATTGGGTACGGACATTTGACAATATAACATATGGTATCCAAAAGCAAAAGGGTAATCGCCTACCATGCATGCATATGTTACCTAAATGGCAGCTATAAATAGGTACGTAGCTCCCGAGTTAAACTCACACAACACAAGAACACGATTACAAACTCTCGCATCGATCAGTAATCTCATTAGAACTTCATCTGATTGCCGACGATCCAGTGCAGATTAATTATAGCCATGGCGACCACCAAGATGACGGCAGCAGTAGCCTTTGTACTCGTGTTCTCCATGGCTATGGCGGCGTCACCATCAATGGCTCAGAGCACGGCGGACGAGCAGGAGTTCTTGGCACTCCACAACGAAGCCCGTCGTGAAGTGGGTGTTGAGGATGTGGTCTGGGATGAGACCGTCGCGGCGTTCGCACGGGCCTATGCGGCGAGGCGTGCCGGTGACTGCGCCCTCATGCACTCTGACCAGGCTGAGCGCTGGAAGCTCAACTACGGCGAGAACATTGCAGCGGGGCCCCCTGGCGCCGACACGACGGTGGCTTGGGCCGTGAATAGCTGGGTGAGTGAGAAGCAATACTACGACAGCGCCAGTGGCGTGTGCATGAAAGGGCAGCCGCAGGACCTGGCGTGCGGGCACTACACGCAGGTGGTTTGGCGCAACACCAAGGCCATCGGCTGCGCGCGCGTCATGTGTGACAATGGTGGCGTCTTCATCACCTGCAACTATACACCCGCGGGCAACGTTAATGGACAGCGCCCTTTCTAGGTCTCCTTTGCACTTGCATGCATCGGTCATATATATAGCAGTATATATACGTGCGTAATAGTATTATCATATATTTTCTTCATGGATGCTCGATCCAAGGCCTATCTATCTATATATGCAGCCTGCATAGATGTATAAGATAAATAACATACCATATATATTTTCATGTTCAGAATATATAAATAAACTGTTCTTCAGAATTTTACGTAGCACGCCCCGCTTAAATCCGCTTACCGTCCTCCGATCCCTCCCCTGAATGCAATGTGAAGTACTACCACTTTTTCTAAGAGATCAAAGCAAGGACAAAGTATACCATGGCCAGCTGTATTAGGATACACTGTACAAAGATATTGTGTTGGAGTTTGTGGGAATTAGTCTACGATCTGTTTCTCCGCCTTTCCACTGTTGTGGGCTGTGATGGCCACACTGCGGCGGCAGCACGGCACAAAGCTGATGCCCCATGCACACGGTGGACTTGACCAAAGGCAGAATCAGGTACATGAATGGGAGGTTTGTTACACATGTTCGGACGGGATTCACTCCACCATACGAAAGTTTGTGAGGGATAGATGGACTTGAAAGTTTGTTAAAGGAGTTTGATCAAACTCGCCACAGTGTGAAAGAATTTGGAACAAGATCAAAGCAAGTCTAAGAATGTTTAGGGCTTGAATGAAATTGGGTGAATTTATCTCGAACTTTTGAGAGACAAATGAACTCCAAATAGACCAACGTCAGGGTTTTGAAAAGTTTAAACATACAGCTTCAAACCACAAATTAAGAGATTTGGGAGTTGTTTAGCAAACTTTGGAAAAGAATCAGAGGGGACACGAGGAGGGATTTGCTGAATTTCATAGCAATCTAGAGTTTGATCAAATTTGACCAAGGATTTTAAAGACTTTGGAGAAAAATTAGACCAAGTTCAGTAAAGCAAAGTAGCAGAGGAATTGATGGACTACAACTTTGGTATTCAAGGCATGCCTAGAATCTAAAAAGGATTTGGATTTTAAGGCCCTCATGTTGGCTCGATCAAAAGAATATTCAGAGTAAGAAACAGATCTAGGATTTAGAGATGAATTTTGACCTGTTTGATCTGTCAATTTGAGCAAGTTTGAGCTAGAAGTAGTCAAGTGTTCACATAGCAAAGTTGGAGAGTAAGTTTAGAACATTAACTTTATTTCCCATGTTTCTTCATGAAATCTTTTGAAAAACAACCCTGGCCTTCGGGGATTTTGCTAGGCTTATGGTTCATAGAGTGCTTGCAGTATTATTGGGCTGGTCTTGCACAAGCTTAAGGTCCTAGTATTAATTGCAACCATTTTTTCCTCGAACACCGAGTTTAAATCGTTGGCTAAGCTATTTAACCCCAATACTATTTCTAGTTTTTTTAGAAATCTTATTTAAATTCATATTTTGAAGATTTTATCATGCTAACTTTTAAAGTATGTTTTACTGTGAAGATCAAGGGTCCTTCACAAGCACACATTTACAGTAAGTATAAGTGCATGATCACCTCTTCGTATGGCTTGTTTTTGTGTTTTCTAGCTATATTCACTTCATGCTGGCCGTCTCACTTAATTTGTATGCCATGCATAATGGAGATGCAACGTTGTCGGTAAGAGGGAATTACCACTTTGGGCTTCGTCGACCCTCACTCGGTTAACAGAAACAATATTAGAGATGAACATGATGCAATATTACTTGCATTAAAAAGATTTTTCAATAGACAACATTCCAAGTCTTTCATTCTTTTACCTTATATATATATGCAGCCTGGATAGATGTATAAGATAAATAACATACCACGTATCTTTTCTTGTTCGGAATATATAAATAAACTGTTCTTTACCGTGCACCAATTAAATCCGCTTACCGTCCTCCCTCCCTAAATGCAATATGAAGTGGCGGCAAACGCTTGCACGGTTGGCTACTGCACCCTTAGGCACTCAGAGAAAGCTGTTGTGCTCTTCAATCTAGGCTTCAGTGAGAACATTGTGTCCATACCAGAGTACATACATAGGCAGCCCAAACAAAAAAAAATGTGGAACATTTTCGACGGCTACAATAACTTCCATCGGTTTTTAGGGTAGCGGATTTCCGTCGGGCATACACAGCCGACGAAAATTTAGGTTATTTTCCGTGCCTAGTAGAAGCCAATGGAAGTTAGATAATTTCCGTCAGCCAAGCATAGGCCAATGGAAATTAAACCCACGGGGCCTGCCTCCGAACCCATGGTCCCGTGCTGCTGTGATGCCCCCGGCATTCTCGAAAGCCCTGACACATGATTACATGAACACTAATGGTGAATTAGGATTTAATTAAGCTTAGAGAGTGATGAGGATTGGTGGAGAAATCACTAAGTCAAATTTTTGTTCACAA
Source organism: Paspalum vaginatum (assembly GCA_030272315.1). Taxonomy (NCBI): domain Eukaryota; kingdom Viridiplantae; phylum Streptophyta; class Magnoliopsida; order Poales; family Poaceae; genus Paspalum; species Paspalum vaginatum. The sequence goes on from CM059016.1 coordinate 20,590,678, forward strand.
GATACAAACCACACATCACATGGTTGAATAAGTCAACACCCACAAGTTTTGTGCAAAATATCAAATACAAAAGTTTTGTTAGAGAGGTCTCCTTCAACCTTGTTATTTTGACCCTGTTTAAAATCAGATGTTAAGAGGCTCGAAAGCCCAAACCAAGTTGAATCAACCATTCTTTGAAGGGTGGAATTGTGATCGTGACCAAATTTGAGCCCTAATAAAACTTTCAGATTCATAAAGTACTTGAGCTTAACTTCATTATCAAAGTTATTGTATAAGCTATGGACTACACTTTTGTTACACTGAGCCTAATTCAAAACTGGCATTCACCTATTTTAAATTGCCCCACAATTCTATTGAAATCAGCCCTAGTGGTTCTAAGAAAATCCCCAACTCTAGAATTTCAGCTTTTTCCCAAAGTTGATTCTGAAATTACTTTTAATTTCACTATACAACTTCAAAATTTTCCTTTCTATGAAATAGAATTAAAATTATCACCTTTCAAACGCTTCTAGTGTGGAGGTGTTTTGACTTCATTTGATACTTCAAAAGTTCAAAACAAGAAAGAGCCTACATAAAGTCAACTTGCTGTTTGACCCAACCTTGGAACACATTTGTGTTAGTATTTCAAAATCTGTTGCGATATAGAAAAAACTTTATATACCAAACTTGTAGAGCATTTCATGATGAACAAATTTGTTAATTCGTGCTTGGTCATATATTAAGGTTTGCATGGTGATATAAGTCGTTTTCTGTCAGCACCTGAAATCTGTCCAAATCTGAACTGCGGGGTAAATTCAAATTTCCCTCGACCTACAGCCAAAATCATGCAAAACTATATTTGAAGAAATTGTATATCCAGTCATTTCAAACAATATTGTTAAGAGGACCTTTGAGTGAAAGTGACTAGAAACTGGTCTTTTAGAATTTCTAAACAGCTAAGGTCTGTTGGCCAAACTGAAGTTAATGAGTCAAATTCAAATTTAAATCATATTTCCACATGGAATTTGGCAACAAGGTTTTTAACAAAGTTGTAGAGATCAAAGGGTAGAACATCTCCTCCAATTGGAGTTCCTGCAAATTCGGCATTTTACTTGGTCAAAAATGTGAATTTCAGAGAGGGAGAAAGCACATTTTTCTATTCCTTTCTCTGTGTCTCTGACAGGTGGGCCCCGCGCGTCAGCGCCGCGCCCATGGCCAAGACATGAACGCCACGCGGACGCCGGCGTACGGGCGACGCGCCCTCGCCGCGGATCGCTACCCTGTCGCGCCCGGCTTCACCTGGACGTATTCGCGGCCTCCTGCGCTCGCTCCCAGTCTATCTCTCCCTCTCCTTCGCTCTCTCCCTCACGAGCAGCAGCAGCGTGCGCCTCCACCATGACCGGCCAAGATTGAGCTTGCCGTGCTCGCTCCTCCGCTGCTCCCCGCGCCACCAGACCCCGTCCTCCGGCTGCGCCACAATCCTGCTCACCCGAAGCACGAGGCAGCGTCGCCGTTCCCCTCTCCGTTCGGCAGATCAAGCTCCCGCCCCGAAGCACGCGACCTCCGAGCTCACAGCCCGGTTCACCGGCGTTCCCCGTCCGCTCCGGGCTCCTCTCGCGACGCCGTCTTGGGGGAAAGGAAGCCCTACACCGGGAACACTCCCCCGGACTGCCGCGGCTCCAAGACCTCACCCCCACACGCCGGCACGAGCGCCGGAACACCGGGCGCCATGCGCCCCTGCCCCTGTCGAGAGGTAGAAGAAAGGGGCCGGCGGTTTTGCGAGCTGGCCACTATTCTTTTGAGTAATTACGTTTCCATTTATGCGCTGTACATTCAGCCTTGGAAGACTTCCGACCTAGCCCCTAGAGTCTATGGTTAATTGCGCATAGATCCCTGGGTCCACTGATTTTCGTTTTATTTTTAATATTTCGACAGTGAACTTTGAAAATTCGTAGGAAATTAAATAAAAATCCAAAAATTATAAACTTTGTTGCATTTTGTTCCTCTTGAGGAGATCTATAGATTGGTATGATGTGGATTGGGGAAATGACAATTTTGCCCTTCTTTTGTTGCATGCATGTAAAACAAAATAAATGGCAAAAGTAGGCTAAATGGACTCCGAATGTAATGAAACTTGGACAGTAGCTTTATTAGAGCATATAGACACTATATGAATTTTTGTAACCCTAGCTTTGTCTGGTTTATTAATGTTTTACCCTCACACATGTATTTGGTGCATTATGTGAACATGGAAATGATTGCTACATAAAACTTATCTAGAAAAATCCATAGAAATTAAATTATGCTCATTTGGTCCAGTGTAGCCTAGAAATAAAGTTTCATATGATTTGCTTGTTGTTTGCTATGTCATTTGAAAATGACAAATGCTATAATGATTTAAATAATAAAATAGGAAAATAGCATTCATTTCATTCCAAATATTCCACCAAAAATTCTTGTTGTTATGTTATTGTGTATGTATGCTTGTGTGCATTTTCATGAATTTTGGTTGTTGTTACTTAAGGGGCCCATTAATAGTTGTTTTAATAAGCTTAAAAATGAGGAAAATAATAAAAAGGAATGTGGTGGACATGCATGCTTTTAGTCTATGGTTTCTCCTATCTAATACACTCGAGATGTGCAAACTCATGTATAGATGAGCCTCACACCTTGTACATATATGTTGTGGTCGGAACCATAAAGCAATTAATACTAAGCAGATAATAAAAACGTGTTTTACTTACGTCTATGGGCCACTAAACCTTATTCCCTAAAGCAACACTACTGTCAACAGTGCTAACTATATATTATTCACAACTAGTAGTTCATTACGTAACTAAATATTAGACTTGATCTAAGCTTTGCTTGTATGTGAAGGGAGGAATCTTAACCTCTTGATGCTTGTTCATATATTTCATGCTTGTCCCTATACTCCTAGCATGCCTTGACCTGCGCCTAATTGATTGTAGAACTACAAACTTACCATGCCTATAAAAGTACTATTGCTTAAGTAGTTTATCAATCACCATTCTGCCTATCCGTAAAATGATTGTCCAAAGGTGTGCTTGATATTCATGCATCCCGTTCGCTGCATCGTGCATGGCATTCATATAGTGACGCTTAATGCAGATACGTGATCGAGAAACAAGTGCGGGAGCTACTTCGAGCAACGGTGGTCTAGAAGATCAACTAAGCCCCAAACACGACCTGGAGAGCCCATCAGTTGTGTTTGGAAGGAGCAGCCGTCCAAGTGATCAAGGGGTTGCCTGGGGCAAAGTCCCACAACGGGCAAACTAACGTAGTTTAGTTTGTTGGTTTTGTGAAACATAAACAGAGGTAGGCAGGACCATGAATTCCCCAGCTAATATTATATTGATTGATGATTACGCATCCGCATTAGGAGTTGATTGGAAATCCTTGCATTAGACTCCCTGGCCACCCTGGCCCTACCACCTATATCTAGAGTTCGTAGGACGAGTTGCCTAGAATTGCTAGGTGCGAGTAGACACGAGTGAAAGGACTCACTCGTCGTGTAGGTGATTTCAAAGATTACGAAACTTTTACTATTGGGAAAGTAATACTATGCTCATGATTTAAATGGAGACCGCCCGGAGAATAATCTTATTTTGTGGTGTGCGTTGTTGTATCATTTGGCTCCGCCCGAGTCGATTAAGGCCCGTCCGCTGTTCGCCTATTGGTCGGCATAACATTGCTAGAGTGCTTATCCGGGATATGGGACCGGAAAAGTCTTTCCTAGGCTCGTCCGAAGCACAGAGACACGTTACTACCCGCTGGTTGAGAGGAAGGTGGCTCGGGGGAGCTTGGTACTCATGGTGGGGAGACCGAGATGTCGGCAGGCTCATCATGGGGGCACAACCCGGGGGCTAAGCGGGAGTGAATCGAACTTGGGACGGGACAGGTTAAGATTGTGACTATATGTGGGAACGCGATGGCTAGTAACCATATATCCCTGGCATGATAGTTATTCCCGGGAATTGAAAATCGATTCGAATAGCTGATGCCCAACAGGTGTAGGAATGCCAATATCACTGTCGGGCAACGTAGTAATTACTTGAATATATTACATCTATTACACATGTTTTCAAATACTACATGCTTGTATGGTATTGCTTACATTTCTGCTAGTTATTATTATGATGTTATATGCAAATGATGAAACTTGTTACTATATGTTGATTATACTTCTATTTAAAATCAATGGCTAAGGATCAACATGCTAGTAAGCAAGCATTGCGTCAGCCGTAAGCCTCTCCATTTAGTCCTACTGAGTAATTAGTACTCAGGGTTTGCCCCCACCTTTTGAGCACAGGTACCGACGGCATCTGGACAAGTGCTTGGAGGAGGGTAGTACCGGTGGGCTCGGTGCTGCTCGCCTCGATCTTCGTTGCATTAAGACTACTAAAGTATTTTGTTTCCGCTGTGAGATGTTTTTGAATTCGCTTCCGCTATCTGAGTCAAATTTGCATTTCGTATGGCATTACGTTGAAACTTATATCTTTATCTCGAACTGGTTGGAAAAAAATAAGTTTACTTATGCTATATTCAACTGCCTGTGATGATGTAACTGTTGTGGCTCCATCGAGGGCATGATGTGTATGATGTTGGTTTCTCTGGGAAAAGGTAATATCTAGAGCCGGATGACTCTCGACGGACGACCGGGTTTAATTTGGCCTAAGTGCACTGCGAAACAGAGGTGGCAGGTGTGCTTAGCCCGGATTAAATCGGCAGTTCCGCCACAGCTGCGAGGTTCGCCGGCTGGGGCTTCAATGCACCTGCCGCTTGCGCCGTCAGCGAGGGCCCCTGCACCCAACCTACTCAAATCGGCTCTGCCTAATTCCATTGCGTCTTGTTAGAGGGGCGAGAGCCCATGGCCCACGAGCTGTCGCTAGAGGCCGCTTCAGGTCAATTCGCCAATGCCGCATGAGCCGCCGGTGGCCGGGCCACATCCTAGTGTGTGGGCAGCGGCTTCCGCGGCCAACCATCCCCGAGCTAGGGGAGCCACGGCCCGGCCCCTGCCGACCATCTCCGCTAAGACCGTGCTCACCAAGATGTCCATTTGGGGCGCCCAAAACAAATAAAATAAAGAATATAAAAAGGAGAGCCAAATGGGCTCATCGGAGGCTAGTGGCCAGTAGGAGGAAAAAGGGAAGCACGCGTTTATCAGGAGGAAAACTATACATCAACCGTTTGTTTTGAAAGATCCATCACCTTTCTTCCCGAACTCCGACGAGCGAGGTTAGGGTTTAGGGTTTGGGGTGGTGGTTACCCATGTCATCTACAGACTTAGAGCGGGTGCCAGGGACTCCGACGACCTGACGGTGGTGGCGGATCACAGGGGTAGGTCGGTGAGGCGGCGGGGGGGGTGAGGCGGTGGGGCGCCGCCGGCTACAGGTGGTGGAGGACGACGATCGGGAGGTGCTAGTGGCAGTGGCGTAGTTCCACCTCGGTTAGCGGTGGCGGTGGCGGAGGCAGTGCAGATGCTACCAGAGCTAGGGCCGGCAATGACGGCAGGGGATCTGGGCGTAGCCACCCTGGCGAAGTTGGGTTAGCGTGGGAGGGGAGGCGGATCTGGCGGTGATAGCCCTAAGGTGGTGGAGGAGGCGTGGTCGTGCAACAGGTTTATTTTGGGTGAGGTGCTTTCGCCCGTCTAATTGTGTGATGGTGTGATGTGGTCCATCCAGTTTCGGATGTTGGGAAGCTCTGCAACACCCGAACGACGGGTAAACAACGCTAAAACTGGATTGAATGAGTGGTCACTATTTAGCTCATCCGTAAAATTACTTTTTATTTTAATATGAAGAGGAGATAAAGGACTGATCGTGTCTTTTTAGACTCAAAGACTGCTCATGCTGTTAATACGTATAGATCAACACGGCCAGTCTTCGTACACAAACTTCTTTCGATATTACAATTAGCCAAACATGTTTTGATTTACGGTATCTCAAAACTGAGGTAATAATATATGGCTATGTTTTTTAGAAAAGATGTGTCTTCTCATGAGGTGAGTGATATTTTGCATTTCATCAATTATATTTTACAATCATTCGAATTCCGCCGAACGACTCTCTAAGATGATTTAAGGAATTCAATCTATCAGTCACATTTTACAAGACCACATATGTGACCGATGAAATTCAACTTATCATTCACATATTAAAATTACATAATAAAATAAAAAATTACAGTGCAATAATAATAGTAATTTATATACGCATACGTGTAGTTTAACATAACAGACACAAAACACATACAAAAACCATTTGATTGATGGATAAACAAATATCAGACTATTGAAGGGGAGTAAATCTGTTTTAGAAAATATGGTTCTCAGTAGCAGTCAGTACTGCAGTTTTAGAAAACCAACAATACCTAAATAGGGCCTAAACCCTATATAATGAATCATGTGTCGAAGAACCAGCGCGGCTTTAGCTTTAGGCCTTGGATGCACCCGACTAATTAATAGTTATATGAAATTAGCTGGTTTAAATCTAAACATGTGGTAGCTAATAGGTGTGGAATCAATTAGCACATATTAAATTATTAGTTGCAGCTGCTGCTAGGTGCTAAAGCGGCCCTTAGTCGATCAGAGTCCTGAGTCTTATACCTCGTATCCGCTTCAATCATGGTTCGTGGCCTGCCGTTGCACACTCGTGGCCCATGCGGACGCGGGGCGGGCTGCCAGCCAAGGCTTCAATCGGAATCGGAATCCGCGATCCGATCGATCCCAAACTTTCGCACACAAAAAGGAGCCGCGAGACGCGGGCCGCCGTGAGACCCGCGACACCTATCGGCGTGATGCGGTCGCCTCGCCCCGTTCGAAACCCTGAAGTTGTGGCCGGACTCAGTCGGACCCAGAGTCCGATCGGATCCCAAATTCTTGGAACAGATGGAAGGACGAGCGCAAGTGGCTAGCCCTATAAATGGAACTGCCAGCATCTCCAGCCTTGCCTGCGTTGGTTACTCAGTAAGTAGTCGGGACTGTCGAGTGTCAGCACCACATCGTGTCCCTCGTCCCAAACTTCGCCGCGGGCCTTGCCAACGGGGTCACCTCGCTGCGTCTTGCCTCGTCTGCGTCATGTTCGACGTGGGCGTACTCCAGGCCGTGGAAGGCACGCCGGAGGTCCTGGCGTGCATGCGCTGGGAGGTCACGGCGCTGGGAAGTTCGATTGATCCGATCCGATGTGTGCCATCATTCACTGTGGTAATGTACGTAGCACCATCTTCTTGTACTTCTATACACAATACAATACCTATATACTCCCTTCGTCCCAAATTGTAATGGGTTCTGGACCTCATTTAGATTTATTCATTTCTCCATACATGTGTTCAATATGTGTATAGATTCATCAATACCTGTATGAATGTGTAACTCATTACAATTTAGAACAGAGGGAGTACTATAGAGTACTAAGTGTGAATTGTATCCTAGGTTTCTAAATTTATTCCGCTGTTCCCATCTAGGCCCATCTAAAGTGTATATCCAAATCCGTAAACTTTGCCCTGTACTAAGCCGCCATCCAAACGAAGCCCTGTATTAGGCTAATTTCGCCTATGTGGACGACTGGCCATGCCACCGTGGGAAGCCGGCCACACCCCCGGCGGCGTCGTTCTCGCCCGGCGGCGCTCCCTCTTGCGGTGGCGCTTGGGCCAGCGGCGTCGCTAGCTCTCGCTCGCACCGACGGCCACGCTCCCACCCGTGGTGCCCAATATCCTTGGTTATTTTTCGGTTCATAATATCTTTTTTTTGGTTGCTGACATCCTTTTTTGGTCAAACAATCAAGATCAAATAACTTGTAGCTGTTTTTTATATCCTTTGCCACTACATACTACTGGGTATGTATGATAATTCTTTAATCACAAACCATAATTGATTGTCTAGCTGTACTTCCTGACTTTAATTATCCACCCAGTTAGTTTGCAGGTTGCCAATAACCACATATCACCATTTTGTTATGTTGCATATTGTCATTGACTTAGCTGAACATCATCTTTATTACCGTCTCAGCAAGTTGTGGCTTACCTTCTTATGCATAAATTTCATATGTGCTCCCTGTCTATCATTTCTTATTCATGTAATTTATTGTGTGCTTACATGTAAAATGCCAAAAGTTGGTTACATGCATTTATTTGTGTGCTGACCATTCCCTCCTGTTTATGTTAGCATCATTTTTTCTTCTTCTGATTTCTTCTTTTTCATCTGTTTTGTTATACTAATATTAAATGTTCGTTTTATAAAACCGACACTTTTAGTAATCATGTCACAGAGTTCTTAAATGATAGTTTATCCCACCAATACTACCACTTCTTAGTACTGCCTAATGTTTTATTTTTAGACATATATATGCAGATTGCATTCATATTGTCTTGGTTTCTTCGTGTCATGCGTCAACTCCTTACTTCTGTTTTGCTCCTCAAATTTAATTGCCACTCAATGTCCATGTTTTTTTATCGTTTGTGTTCCCTCATCACACCATTTTTGAACCACTAGTCAACAGCTTCAGTCATCATATGTTAGCTTGTCTGCGCATAAAAAAATGACCCTCAATATTCGGTGTAGGATGATAAATACCCGCCTATTCATAATCCATTTCTGTTGTTTCTAAACTAATACATATTTTACAGTGGTGAAGGAGGCATCCCCCGGCGAAGGATGGCGCGAAGCGGAGGGGGCACAGCCGCCGGGGGGCCACTGGATCCGCGGAGCAGAGGGCGGAGGCAGCCCACGCCACCCGCGCGAAGCTGAGGGGCGGTGGCACAGCCCACGGCCGTTGGACCCGCGACTCGATGCGCGGCTGCCATGCAGCCACCGGATCTGCGACGCAGAGGAGCAGAGGTGACCAACGGGGAGAGCCGTGCGGCTTGGCGGCAGAGGGGCGGCGCGGATCGAGTGGATGGACGGAGCTTGGGGCGAATATATAGGAGTACAAGACTTGCGGGGCAAGGCACCTCCCCGGATACATATGGTAGTCCTAGATACATAAGACTCTCCTAAGACTCCTAAATATACACGACATCTATTCCTGTCAATTGTACTCTCTAACACTTAATTCATCTGAGGATATTCCTGTCCACCAATACACCTGTTCTTGGTTCTTCATATGCAAGGTATTTCATGCAACTCTATGGCTGATCTTTAGTTTCTTAAGATCCTATACTTTTTATTTTTTTTAGTTGCAGGTACAAAATTCCCACCATATATTTGGGTGACATAGTGTTCTATTCATTTTATTCCGTGCACACTTTTTTATTACATCTACTCACTGCCCCCTCCCCCATAGTTACACCTGTATACAACTTGTCCATTCTTTGTTCTATTTTTTCAGAACACATTGTGGTTACTGTTTGGTTGATAGGACGCCAGTTAACCCTAAAAAGATGGTCTTCATGAGCATGCAAGAGATGTTAGTCCCGTTAACTATTGATCTATTATATTTATGCTCTATTTATTATTGCTACCATTTTTTCTTTGATATTTTATTTATGTAACTAAAAGTTTTGATGAACCTCTCTAACCTGAGCATATGCCCCACAATTATCCTCACTGTAAGCGAGATACCTCCGATGATGCCTGCAGTGATAGTGATTTCGTCAACCCGCTTGCTGGCCATACGTCGAAACAGTCACGACCCTCTAAACGGCCTTCAACTTGGAGGAAAGTTGCTCTGAGGGCCAAACCACAAACGTGATCAATGGTCGAGACTTGGAGGAACCAATTTTACATTTTTCAATTTCATTTCTTCCATATATTTTCCAATTCTACCTTTTTTTCTGCCAGTTCCTCCACACAATTTTTTACCTTTTCATGTCATTATGCTCTTTACAATTAAATATGTCATTCTTTAGTCCCTTCTCCTATAACCAATAATTTTCCTTTTCTCCATTGTAATATTTAATATCACATATACATTTGCCACCTCTCAGTTTACCAGACTTGTGTTATCTACATGCAAATCCAATTGTTTCCTGTATTTTGCATCTGCATATACCACAATCCTATTCCTACCTGTAACCTCATCCATCATTTATATATATCATGGTCTTGGCCAAATCCAATATTGCATAAACCATGTTTCAGCTTCCTTGTAACAATTTCTTGCTCCTAAATTGATTAGAATCGCCATCTAGGACTCAATGCAATTCTTTTTAAGGATGAGAATTTCATGCATCCAACAAATCGTGCAAAGTTGATTACTTAATTGTCTGTTGGGACCAATTGTGTTGTTACTCAGGATTCAGTGTACAGTTCAATTGCATCAATCATGAATCTGAACTTAAGATGACCACCAATCATGCTTTTAATCTTGAAAATGTGGTGGTCTCAGTATGTTTTACTTATATACCTTTACTCATAGTCCAGCTCATGCGGGGCATTTGTTTTCCCTACCTCCTCACATTAATTGGTTTCACCCCTATTCATTTATTTCTTACTCAATTTTTGGTAGGCGCACGCATCCTAATGCATTGGAGCCCCAAACAGTCTCCCATAAACTAAATGTTAGGTGCAACTCTGGAGATGCTCTCTTCACCATAACCCTGTTAACGCCTAACCAGTATGCTGCCCTTGTAGCACTTGGTTTTAGTCCTTTCCTTACCATGCTCACTGAAATAGTTGTGAGAAGAGATCTTTTAATATGGCTGTTGGACAAGATTAAACCTAATGACATGGTACTCAGAATCGGTCCTTGCAAGAATATTGTTGTTACCTCCAAGATTATTAGTATGGTTCTTGGTATTCTGCATGGTGGAAGAAACCTCAAATTATACACTATTTAGGAGGGTGCCCTTTTCAAAAAGGATCTTATCAGTGTTTCTCTAATATGCAAGAAGAGATACTTAAGGGAAATGTTGACAACCTTTTTCTTTCAGATGCTTCTTCATGATTGTTTCAACCGTTATCTATTCCCTACTAGCACATACAAGTTTGATTATAGTGACGTAATAAAATTGAAAGGAATTTGGTGGTGTTAACTAGTCTCAGGAGGCTTCTATCGCCTCCAGTCTGGTATTCGAAGATGGCACGACTATCACAGGACCCAATGCACACAAACAATCTATGGATGTTCCATTTTGCTAATAGTAAGCCTTTGCCCATTTCAATAAATTCTTATTCATTGTTAATCATTAATCATCTCTCCTCATTTATCATTCCTCATTATTTCATTCGATTATTTCACTTTCTTATATTTTTAGTTCATGCTTTCATATGCACATCCTTTTGAATTTAAAGTTATTTGACTAATTCCTTCATCCTTCTTGCCATATTATATCATCCTTATATATGTTTATTTTAATGTTCCAAAACAAAACACATTTATATCATTTTTCACATAATATTTGATATATAATCATTTCATTTTGTTCCAAGATTCTATACCTTGATCACCTTCATCACACGCTATCACCTCCTGATTGGATATCCACTCCTCGTATTAGATTTTAATAACAAAGCCAAAATAGAGTTTAACCCCTGTTGATAGGATTAAGAACCTTGGCGGCACTAACGAGTACGGTTTTCTACCGGTTAGCTTGTCGACAACTCATCATTCATTGCCATTTTTCTTATCTGTGCATTTTAACATACTAGATGCTTGCTATTGACCATATCACAGTGTGTCAAGCACATGCTGTGCAGTTGCAGCACTATACCAAGTTGGTGGAGACCCAACACTTTTCTACCCACAACAACCCCAAATTAAATTATCTTGCCTTGCATGATTTGTTATCATGACAACTCGGTTGTCTATCTAGCACAACTTTTGAAAGCCTCCGTAGACTGTTTGATATGTTCGATTCAAAAACTATGGGGAATATCAAATCAATTGAAACTCTAAAGCTTATCACTCTAAGATCACAATTGCAGCTTGCTGATCAGTGACCTCCGATATTAGATGAACTACCTGTTGCACAACCAACTATCGACTCATGCACTATCGGAGAGTGCTCTAGGAGGAACAGTTGTGAAACTGACATGAGCGAGTCGAATGAACAACATAAGGCATCATAACATATTTCCTTGTCATTTATTATGTTCGCCTTCATACTCTGCTGTCGTTGTATGTAATTCAGCAACATTGCCACATACTGAAGCTTTACCGCCTCACGTTGTCTCACCATCCCCGTAAGGGTCTCCCATAAACATGGTACATGGTGATCCTATTATAGATGGTAAGAATTGTTCCATTGCCAATGGCTTCACTCTTTTGTCTCTTAAATCTTTCGCATTCCTCTATCGAATGGTGCACATTGTTTTTTATTCGGTGCCTTTTCACGAAGGATATTCATAAAATCATTTCATATTATTATACTTCAATATAGAATGCTATCAAAATTTATATTAGATTTATTTCATCAACATGTGTTCATCTTTCTCTTCTACGTTTCACACCAGTCGTTGCCTCGATGCACCCTCATCTTTACACGGAACTATTATTCCTTTCTATGTCCATATCAAGATGTTCTTCACTTTTGACCGCATCATTGATACGACATTACCTATTTAAATTGATTAGTAGCAATGGATCTACGTTGCAATTAAATTCACATTTAATCATACCTATCTTGGTTGGATCTTGATGATATCCTTCCCCTTCTGTGCTTTCGGATCATTATTGCCTTCCATCCCATTCCTGCTATTCCTAGAATACACAATCTCTCGATTAATAAAATATGCTATCTATGTAGTCTTTGTCCATGTATAGCACTAGATAGAATCCTCAACACTATTTATAGGCATCCCACCCCAACATGCATAAACCTTCCCTACAACATGAATGAATCTGTTCTAACTAGATGCAAATTCACCTACACAAAGATATATGTTTGTTCGGTTTTTCCGTATACTTTCGACCATTCGCTTACATCCACTTCTTTTTATCAACCCACCTGCATGCTAGCTAGCTATTATGCTATTCAACTGTACTCACTTGACCTCAATAAACCTTCCTTTAATCCCCATCCACTCATACATTCACTTGTGGCCTTACACATCACTCAATCAATTATGACTACTTCTTTCTAGGATAAACAATCACCATGACCTAGGGAATGCATGACATGTTATATATAAGTTCCTAAGAAAATACAATCATTACTGCTATCCTCTATATTCTATAAATTCCTTAACACACTATATACATCTCAATACCTTGATCTCTTTCACCACTGTATCATCTCCCCCCTTGTCGCTAGATATTAAGAGTGATCGGGCATACGTCATTGAGCTATTATAGATCAAGCTTTTCAATATCGAATCTTCCACATGTGGGGAAGCTTACTGACAACATGTCTCACAAGGAATACTGGGAATACTACCAAAACAAGGAAATTGTTAGAAGCATCCATCATTTTTGCGATAGCAATCACATATACATCAACAACAAGGTGGCAACAAACAATGCCCACCAACAAACATATTGGCAAACACAATGACTACAGAAAAGCCAGTATCATCCCCATAGAACCATTTAAAGCATTGCCATGAGGAGCCTATCCATAAGGTATCACCTAAGGAGTGATGCTTTTTTACTATAATACTTTGGAATATTCTATTTCTTCCATTTCCCTGTATCCGATGCCTATCATGGTGTTCCCATTGTTATTTTCAACATTTGAATTTATATTCTAAGTTGTAGTTTATCTTCTTTTTCTTTTATTAGTTTACATCATTAATAATTGAGAGGTGGTAGATTGTATTAGTATTAACCTTCTCTGTTACTATGTATGAGGATTCATGCTCATCAATGCCATTGCACTATAATGTGTATCAATTTCATATCATAATATTCTTCAAATCTCAGTTACCTCATGTCAGAGTACACATTGCCACGGGTCACTTTTTTTTTTTGCAAAATCAATATTTGTCAGCAGCAAATTATTTATAAATAATATATTTATGTTCATGACAATCTATAACAATTTTCCCAGTGTATGTATAGATTAGTACGGATATGCATTATAGTGCACTGGCCTCAATGAGCATGAACCCTCACATATAGTAACAGAGAAGGCCAATGCTGATAAAATCGAGAGATGAGTGTGGACATGAGTCCTGGATTACAAATCAATCATCTCCTCAATTATTAATGATGTGAACTAATAAAAGAAAAAGAAGATAAAATACAACCTAGAATATATAATTCAAATGTAGAAAACAACAATGAGAATACTATGAAGGCATCGGATATAGGGAAATGGAAAAAATAGAAAATTGCAATGCATTATTACAAAGGCTTATACAACTCATGACCATGATAGGCTTTTTATGGTTCTCAGTGGACGATCCTAGCATGTCATTGTCATTGTACAATCTGATTCTTGGTGGGCTTTGTTTATTGCCGCCTTATTATTGTTGTTGTTGTTGTATGTGCGATTGATCTTGCATAAATCATGGATGTTTCTAACATTTTCCTTGTTCCGGTAGTATTCTCAGTATTTCTCGTGAGACATGTTGTCTGTGATCTTCCCCATATGTGCAAGGTTAGAACTTGAAAAGATTAATAGCTTGGTGAAATATGCTCGGTCACTCTTAATATGTAGCTATAGAGGATAGCAGTAAAGATTTTGTGTGATTAGGAACATAGGATATAACCTGCCATGCATTCCTTGCATGGGGTGATTGTTTGTCCTAGAAAGAAACAATCACAGTTGAATTGATCCACTAGTTGATTGATGCATAAGGCCACGAGTCATTGTATGAGTGGACGGTGAGTACAGTTAAATAGGATAATGACCAGCATGCAGGTGTGTTCGTGAAAATGCGAATTTGGATTCATTCATGGTGTAGCCGAGGTTTATGCATGTTGGGGTGGCATGCCTATAAATAGCATTGAGGATTCTGTCTAGTGCCATACATCGACAAAGCGAACTATTGAAAATGTTAAAACTTGGACGGTTAGGGTACGAGTGGAAGCCATATGAAAAAAACACCGACACCTTGTGGAGTTTGTTGTCAAACTTTGTTTGGATGCTACGTGGACAATGTTAAAACTTGGACGGTTAGGGTACGAGTGGAAGCCATATGAAAAAAACACCGACACTTTGTAGAGTTTGTTGTCAAACTTTGTTTGGATGCTATGTGGACATATATTTTCCATACGCCAAGTATCACTATTTATATATTATTAATTTTTGTGCAATAGTACGGTTGAATTCATAATAAAAGAAACCTTTTCACCCAGCTGCTTTGCCTGCGGTCCCAGCCTCATTGCACGAGACAAAACCTGAGGAACCCTAACTCACTCCCTCCTCTCTCTCTCTCTCTCTCTCACTTCTCTCCCGCGGCTCCCGTCTCCTCGCTTCTCCTCCTCCGCCGCCGCCCGCCTCTGTCCCGGCCTCTCCTCGGCCACCAGCCGGCCTCCTCCTCCTTCTCCCGTCCCGTCGCGCAGGCCGCGGCCGGATCCGCACCGGCGCCCTCGCCTCCTCCTCCCTCCCCGTCGCACCGGCCGCGGCCGCGGCTGGATCTGCACCGGCTCCCATCCCTCAACAGTTCGTCGGCTGAACCCCACTGCTTCTCCCACCTCAACGCCACGAATCCACCTCGGCATCGCATACTCCTTCCTCCCCACACTCGACGCTGCATCTCCGGTCATGGGACGCCTACGCAGCAGCCCCAACGCGCAGGACCCAGCACCTGCCAGTCCCTGTCCTCGACGACGCTGAGCTCCGCCTCAGTGTCGCCTCCCCGACTCAAAGCCGCTGCGGCAGGCCAGCAGCCGCATCGAATCCGTCGCAATGGCCGCCTTCCGGGACGCTCAGTAGCTTGCGTCTTCCCCGCGTCAACGTCGTCTGGTAATCTTCCTATCTATCTATACGAGCTCTTGGTCTTGCTGAAATGATTGCTTGGTCAAGTTTGATCTGCCAAAGGTCAATATGGATTATATTACCACTGCTTTAGAAGGATTACGAGTTGTTTCCCATGGACAGAAAGATTCTCAAGTAGAGCTATCATCTTCAATCCTTCTTGCATATCACATTGCCTGACCATGTTAGTACTGTGTAACTTCAGTCTGTATCTGGTTTCAGTCTGTTGTCGTTCAGTTTTGTTCAGGGAGTACAATAGCTGCTTGCCTAGGTGCCAGGTATCTGCATCGGTATTTGTTATTAAGCATCCACATTCTTTCTAGACGTTTTTAGGTGCTTTCCATATGGTCCACATTGATGTTGATTCGTCTCTTTTATATTGTGTTGCTGATTCGTCTCTTTGTCTCTTTTGCAACTCGTTCTGTAGGGAGAGACTCCATATTAAGAAGAACTTCAGGTGTGTCCTTAATCTATTTTGTTCAGTTTCTGCCGAATTTAGTCTGAATGTAAGGATTAGTCAAAAAAATAATACTAATTTCATTTATTTAAAGTTAGCATAGTTTCTGCCGAATTTGATCTGAATGTAATGTTTCTGACTAGTTAGCTCGGTTTCTGCCTAAAACAGGTTGCGGTGAGTTGTCCATGGCCTAATTATGTATCCGTATATACTTTTAGAAGGTTGATAGTTTATTTCGAACTAAGACTAAGAGTCTCTAATTTGTTTGAGACTAAGAGTCTAACTGGTCATGCTTTGATTTAAAATTGATACATGCCTTATATTTTCTCTTAATAGATGCCATGTATCACAGATAAAAATGAATAAACAAATGTCTGATCTTGAAATAAATGGTTGTCAGAATAACCATATCATTTAACTATTTGTTTGACTGCTTGATATCGAGTGGTTACTCCTCAATCCTCATTACCTGATTCATGTATAGAAACACAGTCCCACTTTACATATGAATGAATAGGCAAGGTAGTGTTCATTATGGACAATGTTTCTACCAGTTACTGATCTATATGAAAATACCATCTATATTGATGTCGTAAGTGATTTATTCTGTGCTTG
Organism: Paspalum vaginatum; assembly: GCA_030272315.1. NCBI lineage: Eukaryota > Viridiplantae > Streptophyta > Magnoliopsida > Poales > Poaceae > Paspalum > Paspalum vaginatum. Next base: position 20,607,548 of record CM059016.1, read on the forward strand.
TTTTTCTTCAGCTGACAGCTTCCCTGAATACTTGACTGGATCCCTGTGGGCAACGGTGGATGTGGCATGTAGCTCAAGATTTCGTGCAAAGTTTATCTTTATGGTATATTGTAGGTGAATTGTATATTTTAAATTAATCATGATAACTTGTTGCAAATTATCTTGATTCACGTGAAATCGTGAATGCAAGAGTGAATTATTGTATGATTGTGTACTATATATGTTTTATAATTGCAATAAAAATAATATCTGCATTTTGTCTATCGAATGGGCTGCTGCGAAAATCAGCCCAAAAAACATTTTCAATGGGCTAGGGTCAAATATTGGGCTGTGTAAAATCAGCCCGAAACAAGTTCATGACGATTGAATTCGTCACAAAATTTGTCCATGTAGACTGCCACACCATGTGCCATATCAGCATCCATGTCATGAGGCTATGTCATCGGCCACATGGCAATGGCTCATGCAATTGCTTATGACATTTTTTATGTCGATATCTGCCATCATAGATGTTTGTGACGATAATATAATTGTCAAAGAGTTTAGTGACGTTTTTCTTCGTTTTGTCATGGAAGGTGTTTAGAGACGGACTTTCTGTGACGAGAGTATTTTCGTCACCATGCTGTCACAGATTGTATTTTATGACATAAAAAACCTTGTTTGTGACATTTTGAAAACATCGTAGAAGCCCAGGTCTCTTGTAGTGTCACTACAGGAGAAATGTATGTTTTTCGTGGGCCTGAAAACCGACGAAAAAGACGATTTTTCATGGGCCGGCCGACGAAAAAGTGTGACAAAAAAAAATCCCACAAAAAATGCAAATTTTTTCATGGGCCCCCACGGAAAATCCTGTTTTTCGTGGGCTGCTGTGGCTCACGAAAAAGGGTTTTTCGTCGGCTACAGGAGCCCACGAAAAATGGCCTTTTTCGTGGGCCCCACCTAGCCGACGAAAAAGCTAGTCCGCCCCAAGCTTTTACATGGGCTGCCTACGACCGACGAAAAACCCTATGCGCCTCCCAACTCAGGGCCTTTTTTTTATTTTCCAACAGAACAAACAAATCACAGTATACAAATATAGCAGAAAGCTTCTGTCACAGTATATATCAAACCACAGCATTCAACAGTCCTCTCAAAAATCACAATCAAACCACGACATTCATCGGTCCTTAAATTTATAAAGTACATAACAAAACAACACATAAGTCCATCATCATTCCTCAAATCCATCACAAACATACATAGACTAGTCCAACATAGTTCAAACATACATGACCAACAAGAGAAATAGAGATCCAACACACAGAATCAAATGCCATTGCCCTCAACTGTTTCAACACGCTTACGGTTGTGGATTGTTGGGGTTGTGACCGCTTCCGGATCCTCCGCCTGAATTGCGCAGATACTCGTTGGGGTCGACCTCTGCCTCAGGAGTCCCATTGCCGGGACGTGAGCTGATACCTGCAAATAAACGAAAACAGATGAAATTGGCCAAATATATTTGAAATAACATGTTTCATATTGAACAAGACTCAATTCAAGTTAAAAGGTCACATCAGGAGCTACAAGGTCATGTCAGGACTCAATGCAAGTAATTTTAATAAGATACTTCAAGTTGAGCAAGAAGCTATGGATCCACTACAATTAGATTCATATTGCTGAAACACAATGCTAAAAAAGGGTGAGAATCCGATTAGGTACAGGTAACTTTGCTCGCTGCTAAATTTTGCCTTATATTTGAACTTAAGCTCACATGCAATCTAAAATGTCAATATAACTAAATCCAAGAGATCATGTGTCATGTATGGCATTCAAATAAAAATGAAAATTCAAACATACCTTCCATTGGATGAGACATCCTTATCAACACTATGCTTCACCACTATGAGCCATGCTCCTGATCAGAACACATGCTTATCATCAAAACTGTAGTATAGACTAATTGAGAAATAAACCAACAAAAGTTATCAACACCTGCTTCTTCGCTAAAATAAAGCTTTGACTCTATATATATACTAGTAATCAGTAAAACCCCAGAAGCACAACTTCACTGGTGAAGCATCCAACACTCTAATATTTTTGAACAATATGAACTGCTTAATAAGCCAGCCAGCGTGAACACTAATCATACTCTGCAGCTCCGGGAATTAGCTCTAAACCTGATACTGAACCTAGCAGCAGCACAGAACTTCTGAAAATTGTCCATCACAACAACAACCGATTTCCCCGTGCCACCGGCCCACCCACCGAGATCACGTAGTAGGGGGAGCGCCATCTGTACCTGCAAGACGGTCTTGCCGCCCTAGCTATAGTGGCTATAGTGCAGCACGGCGGAGTGCGTCTTCTCGTACTGCAGCTTGTACCTCCCCTTGGGCGTCTTGAAGTAGGTCTTGAACCCGCGGCACCGCCGCCTGCCCCCGCACCCGACCCCACCTAGGGCGCCCCCGCCATGCCAGGCGCCACCGCTGCCCGCCCTTACTCGCTCCCCGCTATTGATTCCTGGACCGCAACCCTACCGCCGCTCCCGTCGCGGCGGCGTCGGCCCTAGGGACTAGGGGAGCGAGCCAAGGGGTTCCCGAAGGCAGCCAGGCCGGGGATGGAGACGGATCCAAGCCGGGGACGATGAGGTGGAGACTGGAAGTGGTGGCCGGGCGGCGGCGTCCAAGGTGCGCGGCCAGGAGCGTAGTGGGCGGTCGGCGGTGGAGATCGCCGGGTCGGCGGCGGCCAGGGAGCGCAGTGGGCGGCGGGCCGGGAAGCATAGCAGGCAGCGGCGGGCTAGTTTTTGGATTTGGTGGTTTTTTTTTCGATTTGGCACAGAGGCGATGGCTTAATGTGCCCACTTTTTCGTCGGCCAGAAGGGGGCCCATGAAAAACACTCTTTTTCGTCGGCCGGCCCATGAAAAAGGAGTGTTTTTCGTCGGCTCCCGCGGTTCATGAAAAAAATGTGGGCCCAGGTTTCACTCTGGAGCATAATTTTCCGTCGGCCGCGTCATGGCTCACGAAAAAGATGTGTTTTTTCTGGGGCTAGGCGACAAGCTTACAAAAATATTGCAACGTTTTCGTTGGCCCAGTGCCCCATGAAAATATTGCAACTCTTTTGTGAGCCGGCCCACGTAAAAGTTTGGGCTCACGAAAATATAGCATTTTCCTGTAGTTAATATCTGAAAATTTTGCATTCTAAAAATCACCCAAACCCATAATTTATTTTCAAAATCTACAAATAAAAGAAAACTTTACTTCAAATATCTCCATTCTTTTCCTTTAACCATCACATCATCGTAAATTGTAATCTACTACTACTATACTTGATCTCAAAGATCGGTCGGTATCGTCGGCTCATCCTTACATCAACCCAGTGTACGGTTAAGCATTTTATTAGCACACGTCTAATGAGAATGGGACGAATCTAGAAAAATGCAAACTTCTGCACGCATGCATAAGTCGGAAAGTTCGGAAATGGCAGTCGGTGATATCCATGTTTAAAATAATAGTCTCCATTTACACGAACAGTAGAAGCAAAATGTTTAAAGTTTCACCTTAAACTGATCAACGAGTCATGATTCGTTTAAAAAACCAAGTTGGTTAATTATATATTCCTTTTGGATGAAAAAGCTAGGTAGCGCAGAACATGCCAGAAGGGAGATGTCGATCCACACGTGCATGCAAAACATACCGAGGACTGGACCGTGACCGATTGTTTCTGGTAACCGCGGCCGATCAACTAAACCTTTTAATTTTTAAATGAAAGCTAGGCGTTTTGAAGTGCAATGCAAGACCTAGTCTTTAGTCTTCTTCTCTAACCTCATTCTCTAGCGCGCACACGCATAGTGGTTCTACTTAACGTCGATGTGCATATATCAATTGGGTGCGGACACTTGACAATATATTAGTAATCCAAAAGCAAAAGGGCAATCGTCTACCATGCATGCATATGGACTCTAAGTGCTAGCTTTCTGTTAGTAGACGCCTAGTACGATCCAAAAGATGACGTAGGGGCTACAGATTAACAGCAAAAGCAGACGGAAGGCCAAATAGGGAACAATAACTGGATGTTAAATAGGAAGATTTAATTTTAGACAGCCAAAGAAGGAACCGAGAACTTTTCCAGTGTCATAAGAATTCTCTCATCTTTTAAAGCCCTTTTGAAGGGATTCATCAACCTTTCTTAATCATAACCTTTTCAACGGTCGTAAGTCTTCTTCTCTATCCTTCTATATATTGAGTTATGGCAAGAATTGACCCCCCCCATCCCATGTTGAGGTGCCGGTATTTTTTTTTAAATCATAGAGGGCAAATGCAGAAACTTAGAAACACACACACGTACAATAATGCCCATATGAACGCGTTCTCTTTGAGTACCTATGAGAGACTGAGAAGGTATATCAAAATTTGACTCATCTTAATTTAAAATATCTATGACCAGTAAAGGGAAAACCATCTTTGATCTAAATAAACTAGTAAGTGGATTTTTGCCAGCCAAAATCATTGAAAATTTTACCTTCTAAATGCATCAAGCTTGCAAGAATAGACAACTTCTTCATTAGTAAATTTAGTATCCAGGGACAAATGCACCTTGGAAGTGTAAATCCTCTTCTTGAACCATAATCGTAAATCGTAATCTACTACTACTATACTTGACCTCCAAAATCGATCAGTATTGTTAGCTCATCCTTACATCAAGCCAATGTACGACTAAGCATTTTATTAGCACACGTCTAATGAGAATGGGACAAATCTACAAAAATGTAAACTCTTGCATGAATGTATAAGTCCGAAAGTTCAGAAATATAGCAGTCGATCATAACCATGTTCAGAACAATAATCTCCATTTATATAAACCCTAGAAGCAAACATTTTAAAGTTTCAACTTAAAAACTGACCACTGTGTCATGAACTCTTATGGTTCGCTTAAAAAACCCCAAGATGATTAATTATATCCTTTAGGACGTAAAAACTAGGTAGCGTAGAACATGCCAAATGCTAGATGTGGATCCACACGTGCATGCAGAAGGACCGGACAGTGACCAAACCTTTTAAAGGAAAGCTAAGCGTTTTGAAGTGCAATGCAAGACCTAGTCTTTAGTCTTCTTCTCTAACCTCATTCTGTCACGCGCACACGCATAGTTGTTGTACTTAACGTGCATGTGTATATCAATTGGGTACGGACATTTGACAATATAACATATGGTATCCAAAAGCAAAAGGGTAATCGCCTACCATGCATGCATATGTTACCTAAATGGCAGCTATAAATAGGTACGTAGCTCCCGAGTTAAACTCACACAACACAAGAACACGATTACAAACTCTCGCATCGATCAGTAATCTCATTAGAACTTCATCTGATTGCCGACGATCCAGTGCAGATTAATTATAGCCATGGCGACCACCAAGATGACGGCAGCAGTAGCCTTTGTACTCGTGTTCTCCATGGCTATGGCGGCGTCACCATCAATGGCTCAGAGCACGGCGGACGAGCAGGAGTTCTTGGCACTCCACAACGAAGCCCGTCGTGAAGTGGGTGTTGAGGATGTGGTCTGGGATGAGACCGTCGCGGCGTTCGCACGGGCCTATGCGGCGAGGCGTGCCGGTGACTGCGCCCTCATGCACTCTGACCAGGCTGAGCGCTGGAAGCTCAACTACGGCGAGAACATTGCAGCGGGGCCCCCTGGCGCCGACACGACGGTGGCTTGGGCCGTGAATAGCTGGGTGAGTGAGAAGCAATACTACGACAGCGCCAGTGGCGTGTGCATGAAAGGGCAGCCGCAGGACCTGGCGTGCGGGCACTACACGCAGGTGGTTTGGCGCAACACCAAGGCCATCGGCTGCGCGCGCGTCATGTGTGACAATGGTGGCGTCTTCATCACCTGCAACTATACACCCGCGGGCAACGTTAATGGACAGCGCCCTTTCTAGGTCTCCTTTGCACTTGCATGCATCGGTCATATATATAGCAGTATATATACGTGCGTAATAGTATTATCATATATTTTCTTCATGGATGCTCGATCCAAGGCCTATCTATCTATATATGCAGCCTGCATAGATGTATAAGATAAATAACATACCATATATATTTTCATGTTCAGAATATATAAATAAACTGTTCTTCAGAATTTTACGTAGCACGCCCCGCTTAAATCCGCTTACCGTCCTCCGATCCCTCCCCTGAATGCAATGTGAAGTACTACCACTTTTTCTAAGAGATCAAAGCAAGGACAAAGTATACCATGGCCAGCTGTATTAGGATACACTGTACAAAGATATTGTGTTGGAGTTTGTGGGAATTAGTCTACGATCTGTTTCTCCGCCTTTCCACTGTTGTGGGCTGTGATGGCCACACTGCGGCGGCAGCACGGCACAAAGCTGATGCCCCATGCACACGGTGGACTTGACCAAAGGCAGAATCAGGTACATGAATGGGAGGTTTGTTACACATGTTCGGACGGGATTCACTCCACCATACGAAAGTTTGTGAGGGATAGATGGACTTGAAAGTTTGTTAAAGGAGTTTGATCAAACTCGCCACAGTGTGAAAGAATTTGGAACAAGATCAAAGCAAGTCTAAGAATGTTTAGGGCTTGAATGAAATTGGGTGAATTTATCTCGAACTTTTGAGAGACAAATGAACTCCAAATAGACCAACGTCAGGGTTTTGAAAAGTTTAAACATACAGCTTCAAACCACAAATTAAGAGATTTGGGAGTTGTTTAGCAAACTTTGGAAAAGAATCAGAGGGGACACGAGGAGGGTTTTGCTGAATTTCATAGCAATCTAGAGTTTGATCAAATTTGACCAAGGATTTTAAAGACTTTGGAGAAAAATTAGACCAAGTTCAGTAAAGCAAAGTAGCAGAGGAATTGATGGACTACAACTTTGGTATTCAAGGCATGCCTAGAATCTAAAAAGGATTTGGATTTTAAGGCCCTCATGTTGGCTCGATCAAAAGAATATTCAGAGTAAGAAACTGATCTAGGATTTAGAGATGAATTTTGACCTGTTTGATCTGTCAATTTGAGCAAGTTTGAGCTAGAAGTAGTCAAGTGTTCACATAGCAAAGTTGGAGAGTAAGTTTAGAACATTAACTTTATTTCCCATGTTTCTTCATGAAATCTTTTGAAAAACAACCCTGGCCTTCGGGGATTTTGCTAGGCTTATGGTTCATAGAGTGCTTGCAGTATTATTGGGCTGGTCTTGCACAAGCTTAAGGTCCTAGTATTAATTGCAACCATTTTTTCCTCGAACACCGAGTTTAAATCGTTGGCTAAGCTATTTAACCCCAATACTATTTCTAGTTTTTTTAGAAATCTTATTTAAATTCATATTTTGAAGATTTTATCATGCTAACTTTTAAAGTATGTTTTACTGTGAAGATCAAGGGTCCTTCACAAGCACACATTTACAGTAAGTATAAGTGCATGATCACCTCTTCGTATGGCTTGTTTTTGTGTTTTCTAGCTATATTCACTTCATGCTGGCCGTCTCACTTAATTTGTATGCCATGCATAATGGAGATGCAACGTTGTCGGTAAGAGGGAATTACCACTTTGGGCTTCGTCGACCCTCACTCGGTTAACAGAAACAATATTAGAGATGAACATGATGCAATATTACTTGCATTAAAAAGATTTTTCAATAGACAACATTCCAAGTCTTTCATTCTTTTACCTTATATATATATGCAGCCTGGATAGATGTATAAGATAAATAACATACCACGTATCTTTTCTTGTTCGGAATATATAAATAAACTGTTATTTACCGTGCACCAATTAAATCCGCTTACCGTCCTCCCTCCCTAAATGCAATATGAAGTGGCGGCAAACGCTTGCACGGTTGGCTACTGCACCCTTAGGCACTCAGAGAAAGCTGTTGTGCTCTTCAATCTAGGCTTCAGTGAGAACATTGTGTCCATACCAGAGTACATACATAGGCAGCCCAAACAAAAAAAAATGTGGAACATTTTCGACGGCTACAATAACTTCCATCGGTTTTTAGGGTAGCGGATTTCCGTCGGGCATACACAGCCGACGAAAATTTAGGTTATTTTCCGTGCCTAGTAGAAGCCAATGGAAGTTAGATAATTTCCGTCAGCCAAGCATAGGCCAATGGAAATTAAACCCACGGGGCCTGCCTCCGAACCCATGGTCCCGTGCTGCTGTGATGCCCCCGGCATTCTCGAAAGCCCTGACACATGATTACATGAACACTAATGGTGAATTAGGATTTAATTAAGCTTAGAGAGTGATGAGGATTGGTGGAGAAATCACTAAGTCAAATTTTTGTTCACAAGATACAAACCACACATCACATGGTTGAATAAGTCAACACCCACAAGTTTTGTGCAAAATATCAAATACAAAAGTTTTGTTAGAGAGGTCTCCTTCAACCTTGTTATTTTGACCCTGTTTAAAATCAGATGTTAAGAGGCTCGAAAGCCCAAACCAAGTTGAATCAACCATTCTTTGAAGGGTGGAATTGTGATCGTGACCAAATTTGAGCCCTAATAAAACTTTCAGATTCATAAAGTACTTGAGCTTAACTTCATTATCAATGTTATTGTATAAGCTATGGACTACACTTTTGTTACACTGAGCCTAATTCAAAACTGGCATTCACCTATTTTAAATTGCCCCACAATTCTATTGAAATCAGCCCTAGTGGTTCTAAGAAAATCCCCAACTCTAGAATTTCAGCTTTTTCCCAAAGTTGATTCTGAAATTACTTTTAATTTCACTATACAACTTCAAAATTTTCCTTTCTATGAAATAGAATTAAAATTATCACCTTTCAAACGCTTCTAGTGTGGAGGTGTTTTGACTTCATTTGATACTTCAAAAGTTCAAAACAAGAAAGAGCCTACATAAAGTCAACTTGCTGTTTGACCCAACCTTGGAACACATTTGTGTTAGTATTTCAAAATCTGTTGCGATATAGAAAAAACTTTATATACCAAACTTGTAGAGCATTTCATGATGAACAAATTTGTTAATTCGTGCTTGGTCATATATTAAGGTTTGCATGGTGATATAAGTCGTTTTCTGTCAGCACCTGAAATCTGTCCAAATCTGAACTGCGGGGTAAATTCAAATTTCCATCGACCTACAGCCAAAATCATGCAAAACTATATTTGAAGAAATTGTATATCCAGTCATTTCAAACAATATTGTTAAGAGGACCTTTGAGTGAAAGTGACTAGAAACTGGTCTTTTAGAATTTCTAAACAGCGAAGGTCTGTTGGCCAAACTGAAGTTAATGAGTCAAATTCAAATTTAAATCATATTTCCACAAGGAATTTGGCAACAAGGTTTTTAACAAAGTTGTAGAGATCAAAGGGTAGAACATCTCCTCCAATTGGAGTTCCTGCAAATTCGGCATTTTACTTGGTCAAAAATGTGAATTTCAGAGAGGGAGAAAGCACATTTTTCTTTTCCTTTCTCTGTGTCTCTGACAGGTGAGCCCCGCGCGTCAGCGCCGCGCCCATGGCCAAGACATGAACGCCACGCGGACGCCGGCGTACGGGCGACGCGCCCTCGCCGCGGATCTCTACCCTGTCGCGCCCGGCTTCACCTGGACGTATTCGCGGCCTCCTGCGCTCGCTCCCAGTCTCTCTCTCCCTCTCCTTCGCTCTCTCCCTCACGAGCAGCAGCCCTCCCGCTCCGGACTCCTCTCGCGACGCCGTCTTGGGGGAAAGGAAGCCCTACACCGGGAACACTCCCCCGGACTGCCGCGGCTCCAAGACCTCACCCCCACACGCCGGCACGAGCGCCAGAACACCGGGCGCCGTGCGCCCCTGCCCCTGTCGAGAGGTAGAAGAAAGGGGCCGGCGGTTTTGCGAGCTGGCCCCTATTCTTTTCAGTAATTACGTTTCCATTTATGCGCTGTACATTGAGCCTTGGAAGACTTCCGACCTAGCCCCTAGAGTCTATGGTTAATTGCGCATAGGTCCCTAGGTCCAATGATTTTCGTTTTATTTTTAATATTTCGACAATGAACTTTGAAAATTCGTAGGAAATTAAATAAAAATCCAAAAATTACACACTTTTTGCATTTTGTTCCTCTTGATCAGATCTATAGATTGGTTATGATGTGGATTGGGGAAATGACAATTTTGCCCTTCTTTTGTGGCATGCATGTAAAACAAAATAAATGGCAAAAGTAGGCTAAATGGACTCCGAATGTAATGAAACTTGGACAGTAGCTTTATTAGAGCATATAGACACTATATGAATTTTTGTAACCCTAGCTTTGTCTGGTTTATTAATGTTTTACCCTCACACATGTATTTGGTGCATTATGTGAACATGGAAATGATTGCTACATAAAACTTATCTAGAAAAATCCATAGAAATTAAATTGTGCTCATTTGGTCCAGTGTAGCCTAGAAATAAAGTTTCATATGATTTTCTTGTTGTTTGCTATGTCATTTGAAAATGACAAATGCTATAATGATTTAAATAATAAAATAGGAAAATAGCATTCATTTCATTCCAAATATTCCACCAAAAATTCTTGTAGTTATGTTATTGTGTATGTATGCTTGTGTGCATTTTCATGAATTTTGGTTGTTGTTACTTAACAGGCCCATTAATAGTTGTTTTAATAAGCTTAAAAATGAGAAAAATAATAAAAAGGAATGTGGTGGACATGCATGCTTTCAGTCTGTGGTTTCTCCTATCTACTACACTCGAGATGTGCAAACTCATGTATAGATGAGCCTCACACCTTGTACATATATGTTGTATGTTGTGGTCGGAACCATAAAGCAATTAATACTAAGCAGATAATAAAAACGTGTTTTTCTTACGTCTATGGGCCACTAAACCTTAATCCCTAAAGCAACACTACTGTTGTCAACAGTGCTAACTATATATTATTCACAACTAGTAGTTCATTACGTAACTAAATATTAGACTTGATCTAAGCTTTGCTTGTATGTGAAGGGAGGAATCGTAACCTCTTGATGCTTGTTCATATATTTTATGCTTGTCCCTATACTCCTAGCATGCCTTGACCTGCGCCTAGTTGATTGTAGAACTACAAACTTACCATGCCTATAAAAGTACTATTGCTTAAGTAGTTTATCAATCACCATTCTGCCTATCCGTAAAATGATTGTCCAAAGGTGTGCTTGATATTCATGCATCCCGTTCGCTGCATTGTGCATGGCATTCATATAGTGACGCTTAATGCAGATACGTGATCGAGAAACAAGTGCGGGAGCTACTTCGAGCAACGGTGGTCTAGAAGATCAACTAAGCCCCAAACACGACCTGGAGAGCCCATCAGTCGTGTTTGGAAGGAGCAGCCGTCCAAGTGATCAAGGGGTTGCCTGGGGCAAAGTCCCACAACTGGGCAAAGTAACGTAGTTTAGTTTGTTGGTTTTGTTAAACATAAACAGAGGTAGGCAGGACCATGAATTCCCCGGCTAATATTATCTTGATTGATGATTACACATCCGCATTAGGAGTTGATTGAAAATCCTTGCATTAGACTCCCTAGGCCACCCTGGCCCTACCACCTATATCTAGAGTTCGTAGGACGAGTTGCCTAGAATTGCTAGGTGCGAGTAGACACGAGTGAAAGGACTCACTCGTCGTGTAGGTGATTTCAAAGATTACGAAACTTTTACTATTGGGAAAGTAATACTATGCTCATGATTTAAATGGAGACCGTGCGGCGAATAATCTTATTTTGTAGTGTGCGTTGTTGTATCATTTGGCTCCGCCCGAGACGATTAAGGCCCGTCCGCTGTTCGCCTATTGGTCGGCATAACATTGCTAGAGTGCTTATCCGGGATATGGGACCGGAAAAGTCTTTCCTGGGTTCGTCCGAAGCACAGAGACACGTTACTACCCGCTGATTGAGAGGAAGGTGGCCCAGGGGGAGCTTGGTACTCATGGAGGGGACACCGAGATGTCGACAGGCTCGTCATGGGGGCACAACCCGGGGACTAGGCGGGAGTGAATCGAACTTGGGACGGGAGAGGTTAAGATTGTGACTATATGTGGGAACGCGATGGCTAGTAACCATATACCCCTGGCATGATAGTTATTCCCGGGAATTGAAAATCGATTCGAATCGCTGATGCCCAACAAGTGTAGGAATGCCAATATCACTGTCAGGCAACGTAGTAATTACTTGAATATATTATATCTATTACACATGTTTTCAAATACTACGTGCTTGTATGGTATTGCTTACATTTCCGCTAGTTGTTATTATGATGTTATATGCAAATGATGAAACTTGTTACTATATGTTGATTATACTTCTATTTAAAATCAATGGCTAAGGATCAACATACTAGTAAGCAAGCACTCCATTTAGTCCTACTGAGTAATTAGTACTCAGGGTTTGCCCCCACCTTTTGAGCACAGGTACCGACGGCATCTGGACAAGTGCTTGGAGGAGGGTAGTACCGGTGGGCTCGGTGCTGCTCGCCTCGATCTTCGTTGCATTAAGACTACTAAAGTATTTTGTTTCCGCTGTGAGATGTTTTCGAATTCCCTTCCGCTATCTGAGTCAAATTTGCATTTCGTATGGCGTTACGTTGAAACTTATATCTTTATCTCGAACTGGTTTGAAAAAAATAAGTTTACTTATGCTATATTCAACTGCCTGTGATGATGTAACTGTTGTGGCTCCATCGAGGGCAGGATGTGTATGATGTTGGTTCCTCTGGGAAAAGGTAATATCTGGAGCCGGATGACTCTCGACGGACGACCGGGTTTAATTTGGCCTAAGTGCACTGCGAACCAGAGGTGGCAGGTGTGCTTAGCCCGGATTAAATCGGTGGTTCCGCCACAGCTGCGAGGTTCGCCGGCTGGGGCTTCAATGCACCTGCCGCTTGCGCCGTCAGTGAGGGCCCCTGCACCCAACCTACTCAAATCGGCTCTGCCTGATTCCATTGCGTCTTGTTAGAGGGGCGAGAGCCCATGGCCCACGAGCTGTCGCTAGAGGCCGCTTCAAGTCTATTCGCCAATGCCGCATGAGCCGCCGGCGGCCGGGCCACATCCTAGTGTGTGGGCAGCGGCTTCCCCGGCCGACCATCCCTGAGCTAGGGGAGCCACGGCCCGGCCCCTGCCGACCATCTCCGCTAAGACCGTGCTCACCAAGACGTCCATTTGGGGCGCCCAAAACAAATAAAATAAAGAATATAAAAAGGAGAGCCAAATGGGCTCATCGGAGGCTAGTGGCCACTAGGAGGAAAAAGGGAAGCACGCGTTTATCAGGAGGAAAACTATACATCAACCGTGTGTTTTGAAAGATCCATCACCTTTCTTCCCGAACCCCGACGAGCGAGGTTAGGGTTTAGGGTTTGGGGTGGTGGTTACCCATGTCATCTACAGACTTAGAGCGGGTGCCGGGGACTCCGATGACCTGACGGTGGTGGCGGATCGCAGGGGTAGGTCGGTGAGGCGGCGGGGGGGGTGAGGCGGTGGGGCGCCGCCGGCTACAGGTGGTGGAGGACGACGATCGGGAGGTGCCAGTGGCGGTGGCATAGTTCCACCTCGGTTAGCGGTGGCGGTGGCGGAGGCAGTGCAGATGCTACCGGAGCTAGGGCCGGCAATGACGGCAGGGGATCTGGGCATAGCCACCATGGCGAAGTTGGGTTAGCGTGGGAGGGGAGGCGGATCTGGCGGTGATAGCCCTAAGGTGGGGGAGGAGGCGTGGTCGTGCAACAGGTTTATTTTGGGTGAGGTGCTTTCGCCCGTCTAATTGTGTGATGGTGTGATGTGGTCCATCCGGTTTCGGATGTTGGGAAGCTCTGCAACACCCGAACGACGGGTAAACAACGCTAAAACTGGATTGAATGAGTGGTCACTATTTAGCTCATCTGTAAAATTACTTTTTATTTTAATATTAAGAGGAGATAAAGGACTGATCGTGTCTTTTTAGACTCAAAGACTGCTCATGCTGTTAATACGTATAGATCAACACGGCCAGTCTTCGTACACAAACTTCTTTCGATATTACAATTAGCCAAACATGTTTTGATTTACAGTATCTCAAAACTGAGGTAATAATATATGGCTATGTTTTTTAGAAAAGATGTGTCTTCTCATCAGGTGAGTGATATTTTGCATTTCATCAATTATATTTTACAATCATTCGAATTCCGCCGAACGACTCTCTAAGATGATTTAAGGAATTCAATCTATCAGTCACATTTTACAAGACCACATATGTGACCGATGAAATTCAACTTATCATTCACATATTAAAATTACATAATACAATAAAAAATTACAGTGCAATAATAATAGTAATTTATATACGCATACGTGTAGTTTAACATAACAGACACAAAACACATACAAAAACCATTTGACTGATGGATAAACAAATATCAGACTATTGAAGGGGAGTAAATCTGTTTTAGAAAATATGGTACTCAGTAGCAGTCAGTACTGCAGTTTTAGAAAACCAACAATACCTAAATAGGGCCTAAACCCTATATAATGAATCATGTGTTGAAGAACCAGCGCGGCTTTAGCTTTAGGCCTTGGATGCACCCGACTAATTAATAGTTATATGAAATTAGCTGGTTTAAATCTAAACATGTGGTAGCTAATAGGTGTGGAATCAATTAGCACATATTAAATTATTAGTTGCAGCTGCTGCTAGGTGCTAAAGCGGCCCTTAGTCGATCAGAGTCCTGAGTCTTAAACTCGTATCCGCTTCAATCATGGTTCGTGGCCTGCCGTTGCACACTCGTGGCCCATGCGGACGCGGGGCGGGCTGCCAGCCAAGGCTTCAATCGGAATCGGAATCCGCGATCCGATCGCGATCCACATCGTGTCCCTCCCAATTCGCCGGCGAGGTGATCCGTCCCTCCACTACGTCCGCCGGTACACCGTCCCAAACTTCGCCGCGGGCCTTGCCAACGGGGTCACCTCGCTGCGTCTTGCCTCGTCTGCGTCATGTTCGCTGATCTTTAGTTTCTAAAGATCCTATACTTTTTATTTTTTTAGTTTCATGTACAAAATTCCAACCATATATTTGGGTGACATAGTGTTTTATTCATTTTATTCCGTGCACACTTTTTTAGTACCTTTACTCACTGCCCCCTCCCCATAGCTACACCTGTATACAACTTGTCCATTCTTTGTTCTATTTTTTCAGAACACATTGTGGTTACTGTTTGGTTAACAGGACGCTAGTTAACCTCAAAAAGATGGTCTTCATGAGCATGCAAGAGATGTTAGTCCCTGTTAACTATTGATCTATTATATTTATGCTCTATTTATTATTGCTACCATTTTTTCTTTGATATTTTATTTATGTAACTAAAAGTTTTGATGAACCTCTCTAACCTGAGTATATGCCCCACAATTATCCTCACTGTAAGCGAGATACCTCCGATGATGCCCGTAGTGATAGTGAATTCGTCAACCCGCTTGCTGGCCATACGTCGAAACAGTCACGACCCTCTAAACGGCCTTCAACTAGGAGGAAAGTTGCTCTGAGCGCCAAACCACAAACGTGATCAATGGTCGAGACTTGGAGGAACCAATTTTACATTTTTCAATTTCATTTCTTCCATATATTTTCCAATTTTACTTTTTTTCTGCCAGTTCCTCCACACAATTTTTTACCTTTTCATGTCATTATGCTCTTTACAATTAAATATG
Organism: Paspalum vaginatum; assembly: GCA_030272315.1. NCBI lineage: Eukaryota > Viridiplantae > Streptophyta > Magnoliopsida > Poales > Poaceae > Paspalum > Paspalum vaginatum. The sequence continues at coordinate 20,623,183 of CM059016.1, forward strand.
TCATTCTTTAGTCCCTTCTCCTATAACCAATAATTTTCCTTTTCTCCATTGTAATATTTAATATCACATATACATTTGCCACCTCTCAGTTTACCAGACTTGTGTTATCTACATGCAAATCCAATTGTTTCCTGTATTTTGCATCTGCATATACCACAATCCTATTCCTACCTGTAACCTCATCCATCATTTATATATATCATGGTCTTGGCCAAATCCAATATTGCATAAACCATGTTTCAGCTTCCTTGTAACAATTTCTTGCTCCTAAATTGATTAGAATCGCCATCTAGGACTCAATGCAATTCTTTTTAAGGATGAGAATTTCATGCATCCAACAAATCGTGCAAAGTTGATTACTTAATTGTCTGTTGGGACCAATTGTGTTGTTACTCAGGATTCAGCGTACAGTTCAATTGCATCAATCATGAATCTGAACTTAAGATGACCACCAATCATGCTTTTAATCTTGAAAATGTGGTGGTCTCAGTATGTTTTACTTATATACCTTTACTCATAGTCCAGCTCATGCGGGGCATTTGTTTTCCCTACCTCCTCACATTAATTGGTTTCACCCCTATTCATTTATTTCTTACTCAATTTTTGGTAGGCGCACGCATCCTAATGCATTGGAGCCCCAAACAGTCTCCCATAAACTAAATGTTAGGTGCAACTCTGGAGATGCTCTCTTCACCATAACCCTGCTAACGCCTAACCAGTATGCTGCCCTTGTAGCACTTGGTTTTAGTCCTTTCCTTACCATGCTCACTGAAATAGTTGTGAGAAGAGATCTTTTAATATGGCTGTTGGACAAGATTAAACCTAATGACATGGTACTCAGAATCGGTCCTTGCAAGAATATTGTTGTTACCTCCAAGATTATTAGTATGGTTCTTGGTATTCTGCATGGTGGAAGAAACCTCAAATTATACACTATTTAGGAGGGTGCCCTTTTCAAAAAGGATCTTATCAGTGTTTCTCTAATATGCAAGAAGAGATACTTAAGGGAAATGTTGACAACCTTTTTCTTTCAGATGCTTCTTCATGATTGTTTCAACCGTTATCTATTCCCTACTAGCACATACAAGTTTGATTATAGTGACGTAATAAAATTGAAAGGAATTTGGTGGTGTTAACTAGTCTCAGGAGGCTTCTATCGCCTCCAGTCTGGTATTCGAAGATGGCACGACTATCACAGGACCCAATGCACACAAACAATCTATGGATGTCACATTTTGCTAATAGTAAGCCTTTGCCCATTTCAATAAATTCTTATTCATTGTTAATCATTAATCATCTCTCCTCATTTATCATTCCTCATTATTTCATTTGATTATTTCACTTTCTTATATTTTTAGTTCATGCTTTCATATACACATCCTTTTGAATTTAAAGTTATTTGACTAATTCCTTCATCCTTCTTGCCATATTATATCATCCTTATATATGTTTATTTTAATGTTCCAAAACAAAACACATTTATATCATTTTTCACATAATATTTGATATATAATCATTTCATTTTGTTCCAAGATTCTATACCTTGATCACCTTCATCACACGCTATCACCTCCTGATTGGATATCCACTCCTCGTATTAGATTTTAATAACAAAGCCAAAATAGAGTTTAACCCCTGTTGATAGGATTAAGAACCTTGGCGGCACTAACGAGTACGGTTTTCTACCGGTTAGCTTGTCGACAACTCATCATTCATTGCTATTTTTCTTATCTGTGCATTTTAACATACAAGATGCTTGCTATTGACCTTATCACAGTGTGTCAAGCACATGCTATGCAGTTGCAGCACTATACCAAGTTGGTGGAGACCCAACACTTTTCTACCCACAACAACCCCAAATTAAATTATCTTGCCTTGCATGATTTGTTATCATGACAACTCAGTTGTCTATCTAGCACAACTTTTGAAAGTCTCCATAGACTATTTGATATGTTCGATTCAAAAACTATGGGGAATATCAAATCAATTGAAACTCTAAAGCTTATCACTCTAAGATCACAATTGCAGCTTGCTGATCAGTGACCTCCGATATTAGATGAACTACCTGTTGCACAACCAACTATCGACTCATGCACTATTGGAGAGTGCTCTAGGAGGAACAGTTCTGAAACTGACATGAGCGAGTCCAATGAACAACATAAGGCATCATAACATATTTCCTTGTCATTTATTATGTTCGCCTTCATACTCTGCTGTCGTTATATGTAATTCAGCAACAGTGCCACATACTGAAGCTTTACCGCCTCACGTTGTCTCACCATCCCCGGAAGGGTCTCCCATAAACATGGTACATGGTGATCCTATTATAGATGGTAAGAATTGTTCCATTGCCAATGACTTCACTCTTTTGTCTCTTAAATCTTTCGCATTCCTCTATCGAATGGTGCACATTGTTTTTTATTCAGTGCCTTTTCACGAAGGATATTCATAAAATCATTTCATATTATTATACTTCAATATAGAATGCTATCAAAATTTATATTAGATTTATTTCATCAACATGTGTTCATCTTTCTCTTCTACGTTTCACACCAGTCGTTGCCTCGATGCACCCTCATCTTTACACGGAACTATTATTCCTTTCTATGTCCATATCAAGATGTTCTTCACTTTTGACCGCATCATTGATACGACATTACCTATTTAAATTGATTAGTAGCAATGGATCTACGTTGCAATTAAATTCACATTTAATCATACCTATCTTGGTTGGATCTTGATGATATCCTTCCCCTTCTGTGCTTTCGGATCATTATTGCCTTCCATCCCATTCCTGCTATTCCTAGAATACACAATCTCTCGATTAATAAAATATGCTATCTATGTAGTATTTGTCCATGTATAGCACTAGATAGAATCCTCAACACTATTTATAGGCATCCCACCCCAACATGCATAAACCTTCCCTACAACATGAATGAATCTGTTCTAACTAGATGCAAATTCACCTACACAAAGATATATGTTTGTTCGGTTTTTCCGTATACTTTCAACCATTCGCTTACATCCACTTCTTTTCATCAATCCACCTGCATGCTAGCTAGCTATTATGCTTTTCAACTGTACTCACTTGACCTCAATAAACCTTCCTTTAATCCCCATCCACTCATACATTCACTTGTGGCCTTACACATCACTCAATCAATTATGACTACTTCTTTCTAGGATAAACAATGACCATGACCTAGGGAATGCATGACATGTTATATATAAGTTCCTAAGAAAATACAATCATTACTGCTATCCTCTATATTCTATAAATTCCTTAGCACACTATATACATCTCAATACCTTGATCTCTTTCACCACTATATCATCTCCCCCCTTGTCGCCAGATATTAAGAGTGATCGGGCATACGTCATTGAGCTACTATAGATCAACCTTTTCAATATCGAACCTTCCACATATGGGGAAGCTTACTGACAACATGTCTCACATGGAATACTGGGAATACTACCAAAACAAGGAAATTGTTAGAAACATCCATGATTTATGCGATAGCAATCACATATACATCAACAACAAGGTGGCAACAAACAATGCCCACCAACAAACATATTGGCAAACACAATGACTACAGAAAAGCCAGTATCATCCCCTTAGAACCATTTAAAGCATTGCCATGAGGAACCTATCCATAAGGTATCACCTAAGGAGTGATGCTTTTTTACTATAATACTTTGGAATATTCTATTTCTTCCATTTCCCTATATCCGATGCCTATCATGGTGTTCCCATTGTTATTTTCAACATTTGAATTTATATTCTAAGTTGTAGTTTATCTTCTTTTTCTTTTATTAGTTTACATCATTAATAATTGAGAGGTGGTAGATTGTATTAGTATTAACCTTCTCTGTTACTATGTATGAGGTTTCATGCTCATCAATGCCATTGCACTATAATGTGAATCAATTTCATATCATAATGTTCTTCAAATCTCAGTTACCTCATGTCAGAGTACACATTGCCACGGGTCACTTTTTTTTTTTGCAAAATCAATATTTGTCAGCAGCAAATTATTTATAAATAATATATTTGTGTTCATTACAATCTATAACAATTTTCCCAATGTATGTATAGATTAGTACGGATATGCATTATAGTGCACTGGCCTCAATGAGCATGAACCCTCACATATAGTAACAGAGAAGGCCAATACTGATAAAATCGAGAGATGAGTGTGGACATGAGTCCTGGATTACAAATCAATCATCTCCTCAATTTTTAATGATGTGAACTAATAAAAGAAAAAGAAGATAAAATACAACCTAGAATATATAATTCAAATGTAGAAAACAACAATGAGAATACTATGAAGGCATCAGATATAGGGAAATGGAAAAAATAGAAAATTGCAATGCATTATTAGAAAGACTTATACAACTCATGACCATGATAGGCTTTTTATGGTTCTCAGAGTGGACGATCCTAGCATGTCATTGTCATTGTACAATCTGATTCTTGGTGGGCTTTGTTTATTGCCGCCTTATTATTGTTGTTGTTGTTGTATGTGCGATTGATCTTGCATAAATCATGGATGTTTCTAACATTTTCCTTGTTCCGGTAGTATTCTCAGTATTTCTCGTGAGACATGTTGTCTGTGATCTTCCCCATATGTGGAAGGTTGGAACTTGAAAAGATTAATAGCTTGGTGAAATATGCCCAATCACTCTTAATATGTAGCAACAAGGTGGAAGAGGATATAATGGTGAAAGGGAGGAAGGTATTGAGATGTGGATTGGGTGTTAAGTAATTTATAGAATATAGAGGATAGCAGTAAAGATTTTGTGTGATTAGGAACATAGGATATAACCTGCCATGCATTCCTTGCATGGGGGTGATTGTTTGTCCTAGAAAGAAACAATCACAGTTGAATTGATCCACTAGTTGATTGATGCATAAGGCCACGAGTCATTGTATGAGTGGACGGTGAGTACAGTTAAATAGGATAATGACCAGCATGCAGGTGTGTTCGTGAAAAAAATTGGAAGTAAGCGAAGGATGGACAAAAGGATCAATAAGGAAACACCAGATAGTATAGGAAAATGCGAAACTAGCATGTATCACACACAATGTAGGCGAATTTGGATTCATTCATGGTGTAGTCGAGGTTTATGCATGTTGGGGTGGCATGCCTAAAAATAGCATTGAGGATTCTATCTAGTGTCATACATCGACAAAGACTACATAGATAGTGTATTTTATCAGCGAGAGATTATGGATTCTAGGAATAATAGGTGTGGGTGGAAGGCAACAAAGAGTCGAAAGCGTGGAAAGGGAAGGATACCATCAAGATCCAACCGATAAAGGTATGAGTAAATCTGAATTTAATTAAAACATAGATTCACTGGTACTGATTATAGTAAATAAGTAATGACATTTCAAGGATGAGGTCAAAAGTGAATAAAACAAGATATGGACATGGCAAATGTAAAATTTCTAGTGTACTCCACATCTTATGCACAGTACTTAGCAGATTTGTGCAACCAGCTAAGTTATGACAAAGCACGTGCTCATGATGGATTACTCCGTGATATACTAGTGTCAAATGGGACAAGGGATGTCGCGATTATCATCGTAAGTGTGGTGAATTTGATGGATGTAATTAATCCATGGAAAAGTGTTAAGCCTTATGAAACCATTTTTTAGGATGAAGAAGAGGGGGCGTCGAGGAGGCAACTAGTGGCATGAGCGTAGAAGAGAAAAAGGAAAAACACATGTTAACAAAATGAAGTGTAATAAATGGTGATGGCATTCTGTCTGTATTGAAGTATAAGAATATGCAATGGTTTTATGAATATCCTTCATGAAAAAGGCACAAAATGAAAATAGTGTGTACCACTCGATAAAAGGAATGCAAATTTAATAGACTAAGGACAAAATGTTTGTCTGTGTCAGGTCCTGCCACAGTTGTGCCGTCTTCAAATACCAAACTGGAGGCTATTGAAGACCTCCTGATACCCTGTGACATTACCAAATCCTCAGGTTTTATTATGTCACTATAATCAAACTGCTTGTATATGTAGTAGGGGATAGATAGTAGTTGAAAACAATCATGAAAAAGCATCTAAAAAAGGGTTGTTAACATTTCCCTGAAGTATCTCTTCCTCCAAGTTAGAGATAAATATAGCATCATCATCTTTCAAGCACTCCTAATCAAGATCCCTGATAAGATCTATAAGGGATGCGCCCACAGGGCCTATCATCTGCATGAAACTGGTTGGCTGGCGTATGTGGCGGGTTGACCAATGTGGATGGAGTGCTGCAAATGACTTGTGGACCGTGACTCCCCTCCACTATCATCTCCTCTTACTCTCCATAGTCATTGTCATGTGTGTCCAAGATGTCTTGTTTGTCTTCAACCTCCCGCTACTCCTATTATTCATCCCTCCCATTGGTCTTGGGCACGATGCCCTCTTCACTAGCACTCTATGAGGGTAAACCCATGTTGCGGCTGCTAAGGGCCGCGATTGCCATGTTCAGCCACAACACATGTTGAACAAGGGTCTGTTTGATTGGTTGGTAGCATAAGGTAGGATGGAGCCATTCCATCCGTGTTTTGATAGTGTTTGGTTGAAAAGTTGTTCGATGGATTCATCCCTCACTAAGTAATATTCCCTAAGATTCATGATGGACTTGCAGGAGAAAAATTTGGAAAACAACCATCCCACTTGGGATGTGAGAATAATTATGGGCTAGAGTGTTAAATCTGGGATGGAGCCATACTAATCCTGAAATCCGGGATGGAGCCATTCACTCCCTTGAATCTCAGACAGAGCTATTCCATCCCACCATGTCCACCAACCAAACACTACCCAAGCTCGCTTGGTGCATCGACCGCTCCCACAGTTCACCTCAGATTGTTGCATATGTGCATGCAATGATACCGTGGCACCCTGCGGTGGTGCTTAAGAATTAGAGACAATATATCGGCAAGGGTTTTAGTTGCTCCGCCTGGATTCTCTCTACTCGCCATTCGATTGATGAGTGGCTCTGTCTTGGAGTGGCGCTACCTTGCTCTCAGACGGAATGGATCTTAGTGGACCCAACAACTAGCTGCAGTCAGGTGTACGGACCGTGGTGCACCGCCAGCCTGTGCGGGGAGCAGGTTCCTACTGCTTGGTCACTAACGCTGGCCTCGGCACTGGCAGTTGTTCATGGTCTGCTTGAGGACTAGTCTTTGTCCTAGCATCCTGTACTGTGTGCTGCATTGTGGGGGCATGGCGTCGGATCTCTAGCCCTGTGCATTGGCCTAGTGCAGTTGGGGAAGGGAAGGGCTGTGCTAGCATCTACATGATTTGCTTGGTGTTTGGTTTCCTTCATGGCATCCTGTGCACCACAGTGGGGGCATGGCGCCCGCCCTCTAGCCTTGTGCACGGGCATGGCGTGATGATAGGTGGTTGGATGTGGGGCACGAATAAACACAGGGCCCATCCTGCGCAACTCCTCCCTTTGTTCCTCATCTAATTCCATATCTCTCCTACTCATTTCTATTCTCTACTTTTGGCTTCCATCGACTATTTGACAAGCCAGCTATGGTATGGCTACCAGCTCCAGCCCATTACCCCCACGAGCATCCCAAAGAAGATGGCCATGGTGCCCATCACTTACCCCTTTCTCTCCCTTCCTATGTGCTAATCAACCCTACCCATCCCTTCCTCCCTATCACCCCTGTCCCTGCTAGCCTCATCAAGACACGGGCCATGGATTGCTGGTAGGGACGCATCCCACCACATCATGTGCACCGGTGTGGTGTGTGCCACAAGTAGAGACTCTAGGCGACAACAGGCAGCTTGAGGGCACCGCGCGGGTGCTCGTGGCCCCTTCGTCTCTCCTGCTATGGAGCTACATGGCAGCCTCACTCGTCACTTCCAGTTAGGGCAACATGAGGACGACAACCGCATGTTGGAGCCGCCTTGACACTGGGTCGATGCAGGCGGGTCCTCCGCTCATCCTTCTATAGAGCAGCGGCAATTGCAGGGCCCTCGGGCGGTGCAGTGCCTCAGCTCGGCGAGCGCAGTGGCGATGCTATGGAGTAGGCGATGGCTTTCATGGAACTTTAGCGGTAGTTGCAGGCATGTGGCATGAGATCGTAGAGTTTCTCCGCATGTGGCTGTGATAGCTTGTGAGAGGGCCTCATCGGCTACCGTCTACCCATCTTCGTGCCTCCGGGGTAAGATTAGTCGCTCCCACCACTGGTTCTATGTGATACTCTTGCCCTTTGCCTCCTTAGCGCATCCGAGTTTGCCTACTCTTACTCCCTCAATGTTCTTCTTCAATGGTCTCTCAATCTCTATTCAAGGAGGAAGCTTTTGATAGGAAGAAGCATTTGATGATGCAGAGTGGCTGGCATCGGGCTGTGTCGATGCCCCCTCCTGCTACCTCCCTTGTTGTGACTAGGAGGTAGTGGAATGTGGGAGGTGTCTGGGCAGATGAACTCTGATGGGCACAGATGATCTGGCCACATCATGATCTCCTCTGCCAGTATTAGACTATTCCATCTGATGCATTTGACCATATTGGAAATTTTCTTGTGTTGTGTTCGAGGAGGTACATGGTATGTGCATTCCATTTTCAGCAAGAACGGTTCTCCATCTTGTATGTTACTTCTCCTGTCTATTACTTATCACTTCAGATGCATTATAGGCTTAAAGTTTTGAATCGATGAGCATGCTGCATTAGACAAAACTGTTTTTCATGGGTATGCAATGTAAGCAGGCAGTAACATTGCAACATTACTCTTTTAGTTTTCATATAACAGTGTAGCTAAGCAAAGCAATTGTTGGCTCTTCGTTTCAGTAATCACATGGATAGTATATTGAGCTATTTCCCTTGTTGTTTACATTCGAGTAGTATGGCATGGCATCAAGTATTAAAAATGAACAATAACTTACAAAGCCTATCCGCAAGTTCAGAAATCCATCCTCCTGAATCTGTTCACAAAACAAAATGATTTCTTGGTAACCTGTTACACATTTTTGTTCTGTGGTTGTGTCTGTGTCCTTGCTTACCGTTGTAGTCATTGGTCACTCAGAACATTGGGTTGTATTTAGTTACCAGTATAACTTTGAGTTGGTCTACTTCCAGTTCCTCCTAGTGCATGATCAAGCTCCTATGTTTTTTCCACTCCCCAAATAAGGTAGTATGCAACTCTAGTGGCCAGCAAGGAGCTGCCTATTTTTAGTTAGATCGACATTCATTTCTTTGCATGGGCAGATTTCCTTCGATTGTGTCTGTCCAGGCTTTGTGGCATGTAGGACAGATATGGGATGGGATGCCTTCATGAGTAGCATGGTGCAACGTCTAGGCGAGGTGGTGAAGTGCTCACGATTTCCTCTTGTAACACTCATTGTTTAGTTGTTGAATCGAGTCAGAAAATGCAGTCGAAATTGCTGCAACAAACTTCTTTGGGTGTGCTCTGTGTTCCAAGCATTCGCTTATGTGCGTCTATGTTCCTAAACCTCTAGGTCTTCTTCTTTGTCTCCAGTAAGGATAGAGCGGCTCCATCCAGTAGAGATCTCGAGCGAAGCAACTGGTATCAGAGCTTATTACGTTCGTTGGAATCGCGAACGAATGGGAACTCATGTCGCACCATCAGTCGAGATTGCCAGTCAGGCATTCTCATGGGGAGATCAGCAGTGGCTTTGGTGGCAAGCGCGATGATGGTCTGGTCATTCACTAAATCACCAAGGAAGTTAGCAACAATGTCTCCGTCCCACGTTGATGTGGACCAATTACTATGATTGGACTGCTCTAACGTGTGTGATGTTGCAGGCACGAGGACTGTGGATTACGGTGATGGTTGGCATGACTGACATCTCTGAGGATTGGTTGATGCTCGAAGTCCTACCCAAGGCAGTCCCTCCAAAGATGATGGGAATGATAGCCATTAAGCCAACAACCAAGGTTACGCGGGACTCAATCAACATCATGAATGTCGGTGTCGAGCACGTAAGCAAGGCATCGTTGTAAGGAATGTGCCAAGGTATCCGACCCGAGAGAGGGAGAGTGAATTGGGTCACTAATCGCTCTTCTAAAATCTTGGGCTTTCTAGTGTATAACATAAACCTATCGCATCCTACACATGCTAGTTAAGTCTAAGGTTTATCTATGCACTCTCTAACTTACCCAAAAGACTTGCAACCTAGAGCCAAACCTAACCAAACTAACTAGGAAAGTTAAAGCACAAAAGAAAGTAAATGTGGAAATGTAAATGTGGTAAGTAAAGATGTAAGGGTAGGAGGATGCAAACTCCTGAGGAGACACGACGATTTAACGTGTTTCGCCACTAAGGGCTACGTCCACGAGCTCACCACCAAAGGCAAAATCTGAGCCAGGAACCAAGTCTCTTCCAGTCATGTCTTGCACTCGCCACCAAAGGCTCACGACAAGCAAAGGCTAAGTGCCACCAAGCCACCAAGGCTCAGCCACCGCCACCATTTATCTCGGTAACAAGGCACCAAATTCTTCACTACGGAATTTGTAGGGTCTCCTTGTCCCCGCACAAAGTGTCACTGCTGCTTCGCATAAGTAGGGCCTAGCAACATGTACAATGTGGCTTAACCCTAGCCAAGGCTTCTCCAATAGCTCACGCAGGAGCTACACTCAAGAAGAGCTTGCAAGCTCACTCTCTCTAAGCTCTAACCAGCTTGGATCATGCATTAGCTGAGTTTTGGTGGTTGGAGTGGTAGATATGCTTAGAATACTCGTCTACACTTGCTTTGAACTTCGGTGGATCCAACAACCTCGAAATGGCCGGGTATGGTGGCTTCTATAGCTCCCAAACACGAATTAGTTGTTGGCTGAAAAGCTACCAAAAAGTGCATAGACTAGATTGTCCGGTCTGTTTACTTTGGCATACTTCAAACTATCTGGTCCATCATACTTGCCAACTATCCGTTGCACTAGCCGTTGACCTTGCCGTTGTAATGTACGAAGGTTTGTCTGATCTCACACACCGTACCATCCGGTTTGTGGTATTCCTGTGCGGCTTCAATCTTCATAGCCTTGGCCATCTTTGTCTGACCCTTTGTCCAGTCTTCTAGACCATATTGTCCAGTCCATATAACTTGGTTGCTTTTGCTGCTGCCTCATCTAAAGTTTTCCTGTACGTTGTTTCTATGGGGGTTCAGACTGTGTCCGGTCTTCACAACTTGCACGGCTTCCAAATTCTCACTCCTTCGGGAAAATAGGTCCAACCGATGGTCCGGTCTCATAGACCATATTGTTCGGTCCTCACAAAGGTGTGAGGTTTCATGGTGTTGCTCTGAGACCCGCGAGGCACGGCTCCCCCTTGACCCTAATCCGCTAACCGGGTAGCGAAACCCTCATTAAGGTGGCTTTTCTTCTTCTTGATCCCTTGGACCTAAACACCTAAAAATGTGCAACTAAACAAGTTCATTAGTCCAAGTGTTGGTTGTCAATCAATCATCAAAACACAACCATGGAAATATGGCATAAGACGCCACTTTCCTTACACACGTCAAGCACGTTTTAGCGCGAGTTTGTCTCCCTCAAGTTGTGTGATAGGGAGACGGTGGATGACTTCATGATCCACATCAACCACATTGTGTCTCAGCTCTTGCTGTTAGGCGATACCATCAAGGAAGAGGAGTTAGTGCAAAAGTTTTTTTAGGCCCACCGAGGTTGGAGGAAATCACACCATCGATCGAGACACTACTCGACCTCAACAATGTCTTTGTGGAGGAGCTGATTAGATGTCTCAAGGCCACAGAGTGGCGCCACAACCTTGGTGGCACCAATTCCATCACCAGCCTAGACCTCATCGAGGATGAACTTGTCGCCCGTCTATCGTCGTGACTGCATCTGACTGGTGGAGGAGGAGGCATCTCAGGAGGCGAGTGGCTCGGGTAGTGGTGTCTCAGAGCAAGGCAAGGAGTCATTACCAAGCCACAAGAAGGGACATGGTCATGACCATAGTGGCGCAAATTGCAGCTATAGTGGCGGTAGGTTGGGCCACGATGATAGGAACGTCGTCGAAAATGAATGTCTGTACTACGGCAAGAAGAGGCATTGGCCCTGCAAGTTCGACAACAAGAAAAGGGATGAGGTAGCCCATACGGCTCTAGCAGAGGAGGGGGAGGGTTACAAGGCTCTATTGGAGGCCATGACAACGGTCAGCGTTTGACCCTCGTGTCCAACCCCAGCAGCCGTGCATCGAGATCCGTCGGTGATCCACCTCGACGAGCACAAGCTTTTCATCTATCTCAGTAACAAGACCTAAAGGATCTGGATGAAGGGCTTGTCCTTTTCAAGGTGGATACCTAGAGGATTTGGATGTGTTGGCGTTGGGTTAGAGAGGAGGGTCCGGCCCCAATCGTTGTTGTGGCTACCAACAGTGCCTGGACACCCTCCCCCTCCTCTACTTGGGTTGTATGGGATGCCGCATATCTTTTCTTCATGTGGCACTTGTGGGCGCAATGTCCCTTCTTGCCGTAGCACCGACATTTATTTTCGGCGATGTTGCCACCCTCATGGCCTGACCTACTGCCACTACGGCTACCATTTGTGCCGCTATAGCCATGACTGCTGGCCCTTTTTGTGGCTTGGTGATGACTCCTTGCCTTGCTTCATGATGCCACTGCCTGAGCCACCACCTTTTGAGTTGCCACCACCTCCACAGGTCAGATGTATTTTGATGATAGATGAGCGACCAGTTCATCCACGGTGAGGCTCAGGTTGGTGATGGAATTGGTGCCACCGAGGTTATTGCACTCCTCCGTGGCCTTCAGCCGTCCGATCAACTCCTCCATAGAGACATCGATGTGAGAACCAATGGATCGGCCTCATTGCTCTCCTAGTGTGATGAGTGATTGCCAACCTAGCTCAAGCCCTTCGATGGACAGGAGGCCCTCCTATGGACTGGAGGTAGATGAAGACCTCGATGGACTGAGGCACGAGTGCTTGGTCGGTCGGCCATGGGAGCTCGCTACACGGAGGGGTGATAAGACGATGACGTGTAAGCCCTCCGATGGACTGGAGGCAGCTTCGATGGACTAGAGGTCAGTCGCAGTCTGGAGCTCCAACCCAAGTGCATGGCGCAAAGGCGTGTCGTGGGGGCTATTGTGGCTTCGGCTCAAAACCGCCACCCAAGCTACCAAGACTTGGCGAGTGGATCAAAACTCGTCAAGATAGAAGATTGGGCCAAGACCCGCCCATGAAGCCCACAGAATAAAGTTTTTCGGTTTTTGACTTCAAAATCGGGGGAAGCTTCCGGACTACTAGCTACGTGGCGTACATCGAGGCGAGGCGTGGAGAAGAAGAAGATCAAGACGTCATCGTAGTCGTCGGAATGTATCATTTCTATTTCAGCCCCTTCCGGGCATTCTAGAGTTGGGGTCTTAGTGTAAACTGAGTCAGTTAGGCCTGGGGTATAAATAGACTAGTGGGCTGTCTTAGATAGCTTGCTTGGCTGGTTACAAACCCTAGGTTTTAGCTCTTCCATGCAGCCAAGTGCTTAAGAGATCAAGAGAGGCTTAGAGTGTAGGTTTCAGTCCCCTAGCTCTAGCCTTTTGCATCAAGAGGGAGGATGAAGGGTGGTAGGCTATAGGATCTACATAGGAACTGATTTCCCACTTGAATACATCAAGACTCAGTAGCAATTTTGAGTCCATGTGTGCAGCCCTCTCTCTTCACCTTCTCTAGTTTGGATTTTGGATGAAACTCAAAGGCTTTTGGTGATTTGTGTTTGCCCATGAGTTAATCCGCTTCTTTTGGTGTTTTGGACTTGCTAGGATGTGGAGATTATGACCTAATTCATCTCAATCCTGTTGGATTGCCACGAGCAATGTCGTTCTTGAGTGTTTCTCTTTTTTCGCCCAAAGCTTGCCTCTTCACGAGACCTAAAATTCCCGCTAATCACTTGATCTTTTTGAGTAGATCTTTTGGGAATAGTGCTAGGATAGCCTGTGTCAAATTTTGTGAAGATTGGAAAAGGTTTGGTCAAGTTTAGTGTTTGCAAATTCAAGAACCGAGGCAGTTTTCTAGCTCACCGGACAGTCCGGCTCACTTCACCGGATAGTCCGGTGGACCTAACTTCCTCCAAATGGTCTGATTTTTTTGTTCCCCATGTTTTTGTGAGCCTGTGGTTAAAATGTCATGATTTTTGGAGTCCGTTTGACTGGGTTTTGGCAATTTTCTTTACAACCCTATGTGTCTAAAAATATGCTGTCGGATTGTCCGGTAGAGGGTGGTAGACAGTCTGGTGGTTGCAGTGGTTTTGCCCCCGAATTTGGTTCAAGTTGTTCCTAAGGGTTGTGGCTTGTTCTAGATGGTTTTGAAGGTGCTTGGGATCGTTCCTAAGGTCTTTAGCATCTCATTTGCTACGAGGTCTTGGCGATCGCGAGTTGGTTCCTTTTGTGTTGTTTGGAGGCTCTTGCTTTGGGTATCTTTGCTTCGACCTCACATTTTGTGTTCCTCACCACTAGCCCATACTCTTTGCTTGCTGTTCATCAGTGAGACGGATTTAGGTGCGGAGTGGCTAAGTGAGACACACTTTGTGGGAGTCATTGCCTCCTTGTCTTGCGATCACCTTCCTGGTCGTTGAGGCATTGTTTCTTCCGCTATATGGCTAGGCACGTATCCGTTCAGTGGACGGTGTCTAGCGTGGTTTTCCTGTGAGCTCTCGGTGCACCAAGTTTGGGGTTTGTGATTTTGAGTTTTCAAGTGCTCCTATTCACCCCCCTCTAGTCTCACGTCTCGGTCCTACACGCTGAGGTCGAGCGGTGTCTCGATCGACAACACGATCTGCTCGAACCTTGGCTAGAGGGCCTGCAAATACTTTCGCACTACCTCCTCCTCCTTGATGGCATCACCCAGCACCATGAGTTGAGACACAACTAGGTTGATGCGGATCCCAAATTCATCCACTCCCTCTAGGTTGAGACACAACTTGAGGCAATCGAACTAGCGCTGGTGCCTGCCTTCACCATGTGCCACATGTTCGATGCCAATGTTCATAATGTCGATCGAGTCCCACGCGACCATGGTCATTGGCTTGCTAGTGATCGTCCCCATCATCTCTGTCAGGACCGCCTTGGATAGGTCTTCAAGTGCCATCCGATCCTTGGTGATGTCGCCATGTCGGTCGTGCTGACCGTTACCGAGATCGACAAGCCACGTGCATGCAATATCACATGCATGAGTGCAGCTCAATCATAGTAATTGGTCTGCGTCAGCATCAAAACGGAGCTGCTACTACTGCTAACTCCCTTGGTGATCCTGTGAATGGCCTGACTGTCGTCGCACCCACCACCAGACCTGCCATTGCTCTCCCCTTGAGAGCGCCTGACGGGCGAACTCGACCGATGGTGCGGCATGAGTGCCCACTTGATCACTAGTTTGCGATTCCACCGGATGTGATGGGCTCTAATACCAGTTGTTCCGCCTGAGACCACTACCCGCAGGAGCTGCTCTTTCCTCACTGGAGATGAAGAAGAAGACCCGGACACCCAAGAACACACACGAACACATGCAAACACTTGGGACACAGAGCACACCCGTAGAAGTTTTGTGCGGCAAACTCGATCGTGTTTTCTAACTCGATTCAACAACTAAATAGTGAGTGTTACAAGAGGAAATCGTGGCCACTTCGCCACCTCACCCGGACATTGCGCCATGCTGCTCACCAGGCGGACACAACCAAAGGAAACTTCTAACTCTGAGAATGCATAAAACTATTCATCTAATGTTTACTTAATCAAATTCAAGAGATTTTTTACTTGCTGAGTTCTGATGTGGTGTTACTTTGAATACCTGCATGAGAATTTTGGTGGTCTACTTCAAGTCTTCGGATCAAGAAATGGCTCAAATGTTGAGATAACAACTGTAGTACCCTGTGCTTGACATCTGCTCAGATTATGTATATTCCCTGTTAGTATATTTGATTGTTGTCGTTAGTTCGTAGTGCCTGGGATTAGGTGAACATTTTGACAGTTGTCTGGTGTAAACTTTGCTTTCTGTTGCAAGTTCTGCAGTGATGGGAGGAGCCTGGTTTTGCTCTGCTCAAATTCATGGTGATTGGTACATATGTTCATGACACTCATGTTTTAAATTCTCTCTGTTTTCCCTAGCTTTTGTTAAAAGATGTCATGTTACATTGGAATGATCTGTTTTCTAAAATGATGCAATGAGGTAAATTCACATAGTGGCATTGTAGGTCTGCTCCATTGACCTTAAACGCTTCATTTTGTGTCATTGGTTCCTCCAAAAGCTACCGCATATTCAAATTTACAAATTCTAGCTGGTTTTAATTTGCCCAAAATAGTTGCTTTAGTTTCCTCAAATTCATATCCAATATCCAGCCTATATGTCATGAAATGATCAAAACTCCTTCTCAGGGTAGCTATGACTAAACTTCATATCTTTGTGATGTCCAATGCTTTCTATGAACTCTAGGTATGAACACACTCTTGTCTTATACATATCCTTCTCAAGGCTTCTGTCTTCATTTTAGGATGGTCATAGCCTTCTATGCAGGTAAGTCTGATTTGAGTTTTGGATCTACTCCAGTGCAGTAAAATAAATCATCTTTGTTTTTATTATGAGAGAGATGTACACGCTAATAGTATTTAGGAATTCGTACTAATAGAAGAGTGAAGAATTAGGATGACCTGTACAAAGTCCTTAGTGAGCACTTATGGTTTATGAATGGTGCAGTTTTCAGTTGGGGTTAACAAACATGATTTGTGATTGTTTTGAAGTGTTATTTGAGCTGTTACCACCAAACATATCCGTTGTGCTACTGCATCAGTACTTGCTCCCTCCATCCCACAATAAGTGTTGCTTTAGGAGTTTTAGGACAAATTAAGGAGAGTAGAAGATGACGCATATGCCCCTGGTTAACCGATTTATCTTTCCCTTTTTTGGTGTCTGCATGCATGCATGCATGAAGATCAATTTTTTTTTAAAGGCAACTAATCTCCTAAAACAGCGCTTATTGTGGGACAACTTTGAATCCTAAAATAGCACTTATTGTGGGACGGAGGGAGTAGATATTTATAATATATTTTCTGTTTCTAGGAAAGGTTGTCTAGAGACAATGCTTAGAGTAAGCTAAACTCAAGCTGAATAGCAGAGATAATTTATAGGATGCTGCACATCATATTAGAGAATATACCAGTTGATGGTGAACATTACTCCATCCGTCCCAAATTGTAATGGGCTCTAGTCCTCTTTTTATTTCACCATATTCATATAGATGTTGATGAATTTAGACACACGTTGAACACACATATTTGCTATCAGTGGTTTGCTGCAGCATGCCGATTCAATTGTGGCTGACGATGGCACCCAATGGAACCAATCTATCGATTCCTAAATCCTGATTTTAACCTGACATCAGGTAAAAAAGACGGCATGGCATCCCACGCCTTGCTCTTTGCTGTCTATATTAATCATGTTGGTTCAGACCTTCTGCCAACTAATGCTGTTTCTTTGCTCTCCTTGATATCCTGGCAAGTTCCTATCCTTGGTATGCAGAAGCTTGATTCTCTATACATTTTTTTTGTCTAATATGACTGCAGAACTTAATGTAGCCTACAGCATAGGCCTCTCATTTCATTGCCTAATGTTTCTTGCCCCCATGTAATGATGATACATGCTTCACTTCATTTGCAGATGCATTCATGATGTTAATTGCAGGGGGAGGGGCGGTGCATGGAGGTGCTATGTGCTGTCCTATGTTGGTAGGAATTGCAGGTGCCGTCCTGTGTTGTGATGACTTGGCTGTGTGTGGCGTATGCTATGAACAGCTCAAAATTCTTCAATTCTGATTACTATTTGTGATGTGAGGAAATCTATCCATGTTTGGTTCACCCTTCGTTATGCGATCATGTGTGGAGTGACAACCCTTTATATATAGAAAAAAAACTTGACATGTATACAGACAATATTCTATATAAATAGCCACACGTGAAATGTAATATATATCAACCCTTTGCGGTGGATAGCATCCATTCTATAATCATACTGCTGGATCCATGTGTTCATAATGTTATGTGTGTAACTCTCTATCTCTAGAGATGATAGGGTTCTTGTAATATCGCATAGGCACAACAGTTGTAAAATACACTCCGGTTTCCATGTGGTTTTGTTACACTTAGCCTCCTATGTAACTTTATATATTGCCAGTTACAGTATAAAAGAGGCTTTGTGGCACAACTTACTGTCACACTCTCAATTTTCGCAGCAGCAACATTGTACTACAATACCTTACTGTTCTTTGGTATTATACTGTTAGAATATTTGGAGCAGGTGCCCTTTTATTCTAATTATAAAATTCCAAAGTACACATTAAATGCTCAGAGCTAATGGTAGTTATTCCTTTTGAGGTTATTAAGTTTGTCAATTATGGCTGGTCATGAATGGCCACTAGTAATGACTATTTGATGGCTGATAAATTACTGGTAACGGTCATTTTAATGGCTGGTCTTATGACAAAACTTATGACGTCTCTTAATCTCTTCATTCTTTCATCAATATAATAGAAAGGAATAACTCCTGTAAATGGCTCTTCCTTTTCCACTGTTGCATTGTTTTTCTGCACTCCCATCTTTGTATCTTGCGCACACAAGACACAGAGTAAGCAGTTCTCCAAAACCATCGTCATCACTTGGAGATCCTGCTCGGGATAGGCGGCCGATCAGGTTTTTCGGGAGCGCACAACGCGACTGCTTGATCGGCTTGTTCCCGGTATCGATATCGGCTTGTTCGTGGGATCGACATCGGCATCGGCTTGTTCGTGAATTCTTCCTGATGGACGCTCGAGGGATCCGTTCGTGTTTTTCTTCCCGATGGACATTCGAGAGACGGCACTGCGATCCTCTTCCTGCAACGACTCTTGATCGACTACATCAAACAACTCACTATGACAACTAGTGGGAATGGAGTAACCGGTGCTTTGAGCATGGGTCCCTCCGCAGGGTACAATCCTAAACCTCTTCCGTTTATCTTCATGGTTATGATTAGTATGTTGTGCGTATGCGTATATGCTACTGTTGCGAATAGTAGTTTCACACACGTGCACATAATTGATGTCACAAATCTTGTATGGTTTTTGCATAACATGAAAATGCCTAAATTCCTAACAATCCAAAAACCTCATATTAGGCAATTTTCTATTAGTGGTTTTCCTGCTGCGTTGAAGCCGAGTGAATCGTTTGATGGAACATCCTATAAGAGGTGGTGTAGTAAGATGATCCTGTGGTTGAGGGCTATGCACTGTTTTCACGCCGCAAAGGGGAAATCCGAACAGTTCACTCCTGAACAGGAGAGAGAGGGAGTTCGAGTTGGTTGATAACCTGTTTCGAGGTGCTGTCATTTGCTCTAGCTGACAAGTATGTAGATTCTTACATAATGTTCACAATGGGCAAAGAGTTATGGGCTGCATTCGAGGAAAAGTTTAATATTTGTTATGCTGGTAGTGAGCTGTACATCATGGAGTAGCTGTACAACTACAAAATGGTTGATAACCGTTCTACAGTTGAACAAGCTCATGAAATTCAGGCACTATCTAAGGAACTCGAACAGTTTCCGTGTGAGTTTCCTGACAGGTTTGTGGCCGGCGGTATTATCGCTAAGCTGCCACCTGTTTTAGGGATTTTGCTACTTCTCTAAAACATAAAAGACAAGAGTTTTGCATGGCAGAACTGATTAGGTCTCTAGATGTTGAGGAGAAGGCAAGAGCAAAAGGAATTGAGTCTACTAGTGCCAATATGGTACAGAAGGAAAATTCCAATGCACCTCGTAACAACGGGGAAAAAAGAACAAGCATAAGAACCTTTCAAAGCCTAAACAAACAGCCATGTTCAAGAAGAAAAAGAACAAAGAGGGAGGTTTCTGTTTGTGGTAGCAATGAGCATTGGGCAAGTGTGTGCCCAGACCTCCAATTCAACCAAGAGAAGAAATCTGCAAACATGGTTGTTAATGAGACTGGAGAAGGAACATCACGGTATGGTAATTTTTTTATTTACTGTTCTTTCAGTTTGTCATTCACCTGAGTGGTGGGCTGACACCGGTGCTAATTTTCATGTATGTGCTGATTTTTTTTCTTACCAGGTCAGTGGGACTGGAGCCTTGTTGATGGGAACGGGTCGCATGCGCTTATTCTTAGTGTTGATACGGTCGTTCTGAAATTTACTTTGGAAAAGACAGTGCTATTGAAGAACGTGAAGCATGTCCCCTCTATCAAAAAGAATCTAGTTACTGGGTCTCACTGTGTCGAGATGGCTACAAAATTGTCTTTGAGTCTATTAAGTGTGTATGGTATGGAACATTTGTTGGTAAAGGTCATGAGTGCATAGGCTTGTTCCGCTTATCCTTACAAGATGACGTGTGTATGAATGCTGTGAACAATGTGGTTATTTCGGATGAGTCGAATATTTGGCATTCACGGCTTTGTCATGTTAATTTTGGTTGTCTTTCGCGGATAGAGAATATGAATTTAATCCCAAAGTTTAATTTAGTCAAAAGTTCTAAGTGTCATATGTGTGTGCAAGCTAAGCAAACTCACAAGCCTCGTACAAGGCTGCTAAGGCAAGGAACTTGGCAGCGCTAGAACTTGTTCATTCCGATTTGTATGAGATGAATGGCGAGTTGGGTAAAGGTGGTAAAAGATACTTTCTTATTTTTATTGAATTTTCCACTAGATTTTGCTACATGTATCTGTTAAAAACAAAATGTGAAGTGTTGCATTATTTTAAGACCTACAAAGCTCAAGTAGAGAACCAACTTGAGAAGAAAATTAAACAGTTAAGATCCGATCGTGGTGGAGAATATTTTTCTAATGAGTTTTCTGATTTCTGAATGGAACATGGAATTATTCATGAGAGGACACCGCCATACTCACCACAATCGAATGGGATTGCCGAAAGAAAGAACTGTACTCTAACTAATTTGGTTAATGTCATGTTAGAAACAGTTGAACTATCTAAGGCATGGTGGATGAGCTATTTTGACTGTGTGTCATGTCTTGAATAGAGTTCCCACAAAGGATAGAGAAATTACACCATCGTTGAAGTCACTACACCCTTTACCTAAAAGACTTGGAGCCTGCTTGGTTGAATGTCAAAAGTGGCCAAACCAAAATTTTAGCAAGTCAAATTGGCTAGCCAAAATTTTGGCATGGCCAATTTTAGCACCAACCAAGCAGGCCCTTGGTTCCATGTACATAGATGATAGCATCGCTGTCCTTACGTGGGTGTCTTGGGGAAAAACCTCCTCTTTCATGGCTCCACCTATGGTTTTGGCTATTTTGGCATTTGTCACGAGGTGTCTTCGAAGGGTTTATGTAATGTTTTTCTTGTTGTTGAATGATGAGCCATTGTTAGTCATTACTGTTTGTGTTGTAGGTCTTTTTCACTTGAGATTGTGTCATGTAACTCTTCTCTTAGGCAAAGGTCTGATGAGTCATTGTTAGTGTGTAAGGAAAATGGGCCCTAAGCCTTGTGCTTAATACCCTAATGTGATTTTGGTGGTTGAGGTGACAACACTTACCATTTGGGACTAATGCATGTGCAAGTGTTTTTGTTCAAGTCCCAGGATGCAAGAGATGGACTTGGGGTACAAACACCTCAAAGAAGGGCTTAAAGAGCACAAGAGAAGACCCAAGACTCCTTCCCGTCAGAAGCGTGTGCACGGCACGGCGGTCCCGCTGACCGGTCAGCGAGCCAGAATTTTTCACCCATCGGACAGTCCGGCGACTAGAATAAGCCTCAAGATGAAGACTCAAGACCCAATGCGATTTACATGCACCGAATGGTCCGGTGGTCCACCACCGGACGTTCTAGGAAGTGGAAGAATGAGCCACTGATTCCATGTGATTGAAGGCACCGGATTGGACCGGACATTCTAGACAGAATGAGATGCAAATCAAGACCTCAGGCGAATTACACTAACCATCGGACTGTAGGTGCTCACAATGGTCAAATGAGGATCCAATGGTCAACTCCAACGGCTAGTTGGATGTATGCACCGGACATTCTAGTGTTGTCCACACTGGAAGGTCTGGTGCATCCAATTGCAGCCCAACGGCTAGTCTGAAGTCTTGGGCTATTTATACCCCCTTGGCCAGCCTTCACAATATGGTTGGTGACTCCTGAGCTTATTGTAGTGCTAAGATACATTTTCCACATCCCTTAGACATATTTTGTGAGCCCAACCATCACAAGAGCTAATAGACACATCCCGGCATAGCTAGAGTTTTAAAAGCATCTTTGCTTAGGCCTATTGTCTTTACCCCATGCTGTGTGCATGTTGTCTTTGTAAGTGTCCGGCTTGTAGTCTTGCGAGACCCTCCGAAGTGTGGAGTGGCTGCCACCTTATCTTGTGAGAGAGAGTAAGGCCCGACCGGGTTGTTTGACCTTTGCAGAGGTCACTTTGCCATCCTCCACCCTTGCGAAGGGCGAGGCCGTATTCCTTTAAGGACTACGTGAGAGCAAATCCTTACGGGGGCACCAAATGAGGTGTAGGGGGTAGAGACGTGAGTCTCCCCAAAGCTTAAGAAAAATCTCCGTGTCTCCATCTTGTTCCATCACCTACATCATCACCGGGAGTGTGCGTCACTCTATCCTATCTTTTAAGCTTCCACATTTACAATCTTGCAATTGTATGCTTACATTCCTAAACTAGCTTGATAGTTTAGTTTCTAGGTGGAACTAGGTTGCAAGTCTTGGCCAAGGTAGAGTTACCAACACTTAGCAAAACCCTAGTGCACATAGCTAGTTTTATCTTGCATATGTTTTGCTTAGTAGTTGTAGTTTTAAGAGAGCCATGGTTTTAGAAATCCTAATTCACCACCCCCTCTTAGGCGACAATCCAACCTTCAATTGGTATCAGAGCCGGGCCGCTCAATCAAGTCCATTTTATTGTCATTAGACCTCTCAACTCAGTTTTGGAATTTTGGCTTCACCGCTAGATTGAGTACTTGAGACGTCTTAGAGTGGGAGGATGAGTACCGTAGCGCTCCTCACATTGACGGTACGAACTACCTCTATTGGCATGTTAGAATGGTAGTTATCCGGAGGCCTTAGGGTTGGATGTTTGGAGAGTGATGAAGGAAGAAATGAAACCCCTGTCTCGGCCGAAAAACCCAACTAAAACCGATGAGAAAGAAATTCAGCTCAATGCCATTTCTCGCAATGGTTTGTTCGAGTCTTTGAGCATTGATGTCTTTAATAGAGTATATAATCTCTCGAGCGCTCATGATATTTGGCAAATGCTTCAAGCACTCCATGACGGCACGAGTGACGTCAAGGAGCAAAATCTTGGCTTGGTTAGAAGTGCTTTAAATTCTTTTACTATGATTTCTAATGAATTGGCTAAAGAAATGTACTCACGCCTAAATGTTATTGTCATTGAGTTCAATTCAATAAGTGACACCAAGTTGAGCGATGCCGATGTTTCAAGGAAGATCTTCGAAGTGCTTCCGCAAGAAAAATATGCAAGCATCATCACCTATCTTCTCAACCAAGACATGAGCAACATGATGCCCACCAAGGTTCTTGGCAAGGTCATAGATTTTGAGCACTATCACAAGATTGGCCAAGATACCCTTTTCATCCAAGTCACTTGCACTCACCATCCATGGTGAAAAGAAGAAGATGGAGAAGGGCAAGAGAAAGAAAGGAGCAAGCTCAAGCTCAAGTGATGAAGAAGATTAAGATAGTGATGAAGATGATCAAGCTTAATGCTCCTCCGATGATGATGATGAAGAAATTGCAATGTTGATCAAGAGGATGGATAAGGCATTAAAGAAGCTAAACTCTAAGGGCATCCCAATCACCATTGAGGACATTGAGTATAACCGCCAAAGGAAAAAGGAAACAAAAGAAAGGAAAGGGGGTTGTTTTGGAAGTTGTGAGAAGGGTCACTTCATGGACTCATGTTCGCTAATTGCCAAGGAGGAAAAAAAGAAGAGGGAAAAGCTCAAGAAGGAAAAAGAAAGAAGAGAGAGGCACAAGGCACTCACTACCATAAGTGAGTGGGGAGATGTGTCAAGTGATGATGATCGTCTCAAGAAGCACTCCCACAGGCCTACTTCGCGCAAATCATCCTCTACATCGCACAAGTGCCTCATGAACAAAGGTAAAAATGAAAGCGATGTAAGTGATGATGATGCCCCCTCATATGATGAGCTTGTTTTCCTTGTTCGTGAACAAGTAGCAATAGTTGATTTAAAATGCAAAAACAAGAGTCTTAAAGCTCAATTGGCTAGCTCAACAGATTATGAAGAATTGGTGCTTCAGTTTGATATGGTTGTAAACCATGATGATGAGCTAACAAAGAAAATTGAGGCTCTTGAACTAAAAGCTACTACAACTCCTGCATCCACATTTTCTTTTGAAAAATCTAAAAAGGATGCTTCTACCTCTTGCTTTGATTTAATCGATAAACCTCACTCACCCCTTTGCAAGCTGTTTGTTAGTTAGTATGAAGAAACTTGTAGAGAGGAGGTTGTTATTGAAAATGAGGTACTTAAGCAAGAGGTGGATTGGCAAATGAAGGATGTGGTGTGGCTACAAGGTCAAAGGAAGCAAACCCAACCTCCTCAAGATAACAGCCCCGAGGTGGTGAAGAAGCTTGAGGAGAGTCAAACCGTGGTGTGCTTCCTTTGCAACAAAGAAGGTCAGAAGTCCTACATGTGTAGAGTAAAGAGCAAAGGGGAGGCCAAGAAGAGAGAGGAAAAACAAAAGAGTCACTCCAAAGGCAACATAGAGCCATAGGGCTAAAGAGGACTTGGAGACTTGGCTACATTTCGATAAAAGGTCACAAGTTAGAAAGCCAAGTGATGAAGCTCATCTCATACCCAAGTCCTCCATATGTATGGTAACTAGGCTTGTTTTATTTTGATATTTCCTTTTAGCATATAGTTACCCTATTTTGCCTAGGCTTTGCATGAGCATATTTAAATTCAAGTAATGCATGCCTCAGCTATCTTATGGTAGGTTGCTTGTGTCTCACTCTAACCAATGGGCAACCTACATGGTTTCTTATTTTAGGTAGTTGGCACTAGTTTTAATTCTTATCCTTTGTGCCAAAATCCAAATCATAGGGTGAGCTCCTCAATTAGACTTAAATGTCTAGTGTATGTCTCTCACAAGCAATTCAAAACCTGTATGCATGGATATAGGGGAGCCTATTCTATGGTTTGTGTTACTTTGAGACTAACAATGTTTTCAAATTTATCATATGTGTAGTCTCACCCAAGTCCCCAGAGGTACGCATGAAGTTAAGGAATATGGGCTTCAAATTGGTAACACCGTCCTTGGTGTACATTTCAATCATTTATAGCTACCTCCGTTTATAATATAGTTTAAGCTTCCATTTGTCTTAACTAACTAAATGTGCATATGGTTTGTCTACCATCATATGTATGCACACCTTTAGGGGAGCTTAGCCTATGTTATGCGAGTCTCATATATTGTGATCCATTTGACTTCCATATCTTAATGGTCATAGTATGTGGGACTATCCCTTGTGCTTTTAATGCTTTCCTTTTCGGTGTTTGATTCTAAAGGGGGGAGAAATTGTGGACTCAAGCAAGCATGCAAAGAGTTAAACATGAACCGGGAACAAAAGATCAAAGAGGACCAAAGGGGGTTGCTGCATGATCAAGAACAATGGGGGAGAAATGAAGATCGAGGCAATGGTCCAAGAAAAAGAGGGAAGTGGCATTGAAATAAGGGGATCCTTATGTCCATTGACCACAAGAGGCGGCAAGATTATTCCAAGGGCAAGACATGAGCAAATTCTTCCAATCTTTTGTGGAAAGAAATGTCAATTGGTATTATTGCATATTTCAATTAGGATCCTTTGATCTTGCCTTTGCATTGCATCCTAGCAAGTAGTATGCTCTTATCCTTCAATTGGTATCTTTTATTGCTTGCTTGGTCGTGTTGTCATCAATCACCAAAACCTAGGGAGATTGTAGGGAAAATGGACCATAATCCTTATACTTAGTACCCTAATGTGATTTTGGTGGTTGAGGTGACAACACGTACCATTTGGGACTAATGAGTGTTCAAGTATTTTTGTTTAAGTCCCAGGATGCAAGAGATGGACTTGGGGTACAAACACCTCAAAGAAGGGCTTAAAGAGCACAAGAGAAGACCCAAAACTCTATCCCATCAGAAGCGTGTGTACGACACGGCGCTCCCGCTGACCGGTTAGCGAGCTAGAATTTTTCACACAACTGATGGTCCGATGGTGCCCATCGGACGGTTCTGTGAGTAGAAGAAGCCTCAAGATGAAGACTCAAGACCCGGTGCGATTTACACGTGTGATGCCTCTGGCATCTCAAAAGCCATAACACACAGTTCGAAACAAGCTAGTGATGAATTAGGACTTAATCTTGCTTATAGAGTATTGAGGACTAGGTGCAGAAATCACTAAGTCAAAAATTTTCTATTCAAATACAAAACCACACGTTACTTAGGTTGAATAAGTCGACACCCGCAAGTTTTGTGCAAAACACCAAATACAAAAGTTATAGTTTAGGAAATATTATTCTTCTTTGCTATTGTGACCATCCCCAAAATAAATTGATTGAAAGTTCAAAAGTTTGAACTGAATCCAGCCAACCTTCTCTTTGAAATATGGTAGAGGTGACCTTGACCAAATTTGGGCCCTAATGAAAACTACCATCGTCAAAATTGTTGTACATACCATGAAAACTACTTTTTTTACACTGAGCATGGTTTAAAACTGTCATTCATCTATTTTAAAATTTCACCACATATCTCTTGGAATCATCCTATATTAGTCCACAGAAATTTCTCAAGTACGAGTTTTCAGCTTTTCCCCAGACTTTATTCTGAAATTACTTTTAATCTCACTATAGCACTTCAAAATCTCCATTTCTATGAAATGAAATTAAACTCACCACCTTTGAAATGCGCTAGACATTGATCTGATTGGATTTCATATGATACTCCAAAACTTCAAAACAAGAAAGACCCTACATAAAGTAAATCTGCTGTTTTACCAAACCTCTGAATATGTTTGAACTTATATTTCAAATTCTGTGGTGTATTGGATGAAACCTTATATACCAAACTTGTATACAATTTGATGTTGAACAACTTTTATAATTGGTGCTTTGTCATACATTAAGGTTTGCATAGAGTTTTGGGTCTTCTTCTGTCAGCATGTGAAATCTGTCAAAACCTGACCTGCTTAGTAATTCCTATTTTTCTTTAGCCTACAGCCACAATATTGCAAAACTCTAGATGGGAAAGTGGTAGATTATGAAATAGTGAACAAAGTTGGTATAAAACCCTTTGTATGGAAGTGGGCATACATAGGACTTTTGGAATTTCTAAACTGAAAGGGTCTGTTGGTCAAACTGGAGTCAGCAGGTTAAATTCAAATTTAAACCACATTTCTACACAGAATCTGGTAACAAGCCTTTTGGCAAAGTTGTAGATCTCAAAGATTACAAGAATTCTTCCAATTGGGGTATTTCTAAATTCGGCATCTAAATTAGTCAAATTCGGGAATTTCAGAGACAAACAAAACCAAATAAAGTGTGTTTCTTATTTTCTCCATTTTTCTCCTTCCCTGTCCCAATGACAGGTGGGCCCTGCGATCCAGGCGAACGGCCATGCCCTGCCGGCGCGCGCCACACGGCCGCCGGCGAACGGGCGGCGTGTTCGGGCATGGATCGAGCCCCTCAGCCTCCACCCGACCACCTCGGCTGCACGCCATCGTGGCCTAGGTTCACTCCCTCTCCCACCTTGGCGCCCTCTCCTGCTTCCTTTCCACGGGCAGAGCGCCGCCACCATTGCTGCGAAGTTTGAGCTCGCTGAACCAGCCACCCTGACCCCGCACCACCCCACTCCGCACCACCTCTTCCGCCGCTCCTCAGCCACCACGATAACCTCAAACTCCGTTTCCCCATGCGCCCTTGACCGTGGGCAGCCCCGTCGGGCTATCCCCGTGCCTCTCTTCCATATCCCACGCATTCCCCTCTTCTCCACGCAGCTTGCGCACCCAGCCACGGCCTCCTCCCTCCCCGGCACTGTGAGATCGAGCAGCGCCGCCACCAAGCCCGTGCGCCACGGCCGTCTCAGTTCACGGCGCGTTCCCTGTTGATTCGGTCCTCCCCACGCGACAAGATCAAGGGGAAATGGTTCCCCATCACTGGGAACACCTTCCCAGACACGTTTCAGGCGACTACGCCACACGGGAACGCCGGCCGAGCCGTGCAGTTCGCGCACTGGCTGGAGGAGGAAGAAGGGTATATTTACCCAAAACCCCCTGTAAACGTCAATATTTTCATCCTTGAGTTCAGTTACTATGCGCTGAGTCTTGAACATCTTGTGTGCTAGAGACTAAGATTAATCTCGATTTAGTCCTCGGCAGTGTGATTTTTTCCATTTAAATGCATATTCTTGTTATATAGACTTTGAAAATTCATATTAAGTCACAAAAAAAATCACAAAAATGTAAAACTTGTTTTGTGGATTCCTTGTGGATAGATCCACACAGTGGACTAGGTCTTGCTGTGTGAAATGACTATTTTGCCCCTGTTTTGTGCATACATTTTTATAGTAGTTAATTAGCAAAAGTAGATAAAATGGATTCCAAAATTTATGAAACTTTGACAGTAGCATGTATACGATTGTTAGGGTCTGTGTTGATTTTTGGAAACCCTAGCATGCACTGCAAAATTACTGTTTTACCCTATGTGTGTATTTAGTGTATTTTAGAAGCATGAAAATGTATGCTACATAAAAACTTGTCTAGAAAAATCCATAGAAATTATATTACACCCATTTTGTTCAGTGTAGCCTATAAATAAAGTTTCATGTGTTTTACTTGCTGTTGGGTAGGTGATTTGAAATAGGAAAAAGTATGGCAGGTTAAATTCAATAATAGGAAAATGTGACCTTAGTATGCAAAATAAATTCCATGAAAATTTTGGTAGCTTGTTGGTTGTGTGTAGGTTGCAAAAAGTATTTTTGGGAAATTTATTGTTGCTGTTTGCTAAGTGATTTGAAAATGAGAAATGCTATGCTACTGTACATAATAAATAGAAAAGTACGATTTAATAGGCTCAAAAAATCCCACAGAGTTTCTTGCAGCCATATTAAGTGTGTATATATATGCTTATGTGACTCTTTCATGAATTTTTGGTTTGTGTTACATGGGAAGTCTAACATTGCAAATTAGATAAGTCTCAGAAGTAAAGAAAAGATTAATGTGCTTAGTTAGGCTCATGATTTATCTTCTATACTCTAGTCGACATAATGGAAATGTTATAGCACAACTAAACATACACTTTTGCTTAAATCTTGTAGTTAGATAGTCAAACAATTATGTGCTAGCTAAACTAATGAAAATGCCCTCTTGTCATAATTAAGCTCTTCACAATAGCTCTACATGCCATGTTTGTTCGCTGTAGGAGTTTGAACTAAGTACCATGTTTTATATTCTATGCTTGCACAGACCAAACTAAATATGACCTTAAACCATTTTCTTTATGATCAACGAATTGACTATGCATAAGGGAATTGTTTAAATGCATATTTGTTCTGGGTGCATGAAAGCACTTGTCATTAATGCTAGGAGTAACGCTTCAAACTAGTAGCCCTTTTAATGTGTAGATATATGCTTGTCTGATTCTTTGCTTACATACAGTATGATGAAGGACAATTTAAATTGATACTTGCTCCTGTATTAAGTCCATATGTTGCATTGTGAATACTTAATTGCTTAACTTAAGTTTGTCCTAGGCACAAAAGTAATTCTCATTTAGCTAGTTTATCAATCACCTTTCTCTCTAAAATGATTGTTCATATGTGTGCTTGATATTCATGCATATCATTCACTTCATCATGCATATCATTCATATAGTGATGCTATCAAGAAACAAGTGTGTGGAGCTACATCAAGCAATGGTGGTCCAGAAGACCAACTAAGCCCAACCACAACCTGGAGGGCCCATCAGTCGTGTTTAGAAGGAGGAGGAGCCCAAGTGATCAAGGGATTGCTTGGTGAAAAGCCCCGCAACCCAGCAAACTAACATAAATTAGTTTGTTGATTTTGATAAAATAAGCAAAGGTAGACAGTAACATGATTCCCAGCTTACTTAAATTTATTGTTGTTTACGCATCCGCAATAGGAGTTGTTTGAAAAGAATTGCATTAGACTTCCTGGCTGCCCTGGCCCTAGCACCTATAATAGAGTTCGTAGGACGAGTATGCCTAGTAATGCTAAGTACAAGTAGATACGAGTGAATGGAGTCACTCGTCGTAGGTGATTTTTAAAAATACCAAATTGCTAAACTAGAAATGATTATATATGCTTGTGATTTAAATGGAGACCGGGTAGAGATTTTTATGAGTTAATTACTGTTTATGATGTTTTGCAAGTCGTATAAGGCCCGTTCGATGTTCGCTTGGGATCGGCGTAACATTACTAGAGTGCTTATCTGGTACATGGGCCCGGTGAAAGTCTTACTTGAACTATTCGAAGAACAGAGACTTGGTCCTACTATGGGGCCTAGGGGCGCTTGACTCACGGGAGGGCTGACCCGGGCGTGGTATCGCTCCTATGGGGGCTAAACCTAGAGAAAGGCGGGTTGGAATCGAACTTGGGATGGAACAAGTGGAGATAGAGGTTATATGTGGAACGTGATGGCTAGTAAACATATACCCATGACATAATAGTTATTTTCAGGAATTAAAAATCGATTCGGATCGCTGATGCTCACTAGGCGTGAGAATGCCAGTATTAATGCCGGGCAACGTAGTAATTATCTAAACATGTACATTATTATTCATGTTTTTAAATTCCACGTACTTGTATTTGTATGTTTACATTCCTGCAAGTTATATTATGATGATATACATTTGTGATGATGATAACTACATGTAACTTATAATTGTTCTAAAAAGAATGGCTAAGGATCCACTAATAGAATGCAGCTTTGCGTCAGCCGTAAGCCTCAGGTCCGCTTATCGGATCAAGACCTATCTGAGTATCTAGTACTCAGGGTTCGATACCCACAATTTGAGCGCATGTACTGAAGACTTTGGACAGTTTCTTGGAGTAGGGTAGTACCAGTGGGCTCGGTGCTGCTCATCTTAGTTCGCCATTGCATGAAGGCTATTTCGTCAAGTTTTATGTTTCCGCTGCGAGATTTTTTTTATCAATGCTTCTGTTATTTGATTTAAACACGTATTTGACTACGTATATTTGGTTTGTAATAACTTTATCTTATTTTCATTATAAACTGCGTGTGATGATGTAACTGTTGTGGCTCCATCGAGGGCTGAATGTGTATGATGTTGGTATCCTTGGGTGATGGTTACATCGAGTGCCCATTGGGGTAGCTCGACGTACTACCGGGTTTAGTTCAACCTAAGTGCACTGTGAGCCAGAGGTGGCAGGTGAGCTTAGTTTGGATTAAATTGGCGGTTCCGCCACAACACGCATGGTATGGTCTAGTGGTCCACCACCGGACGTTTTAGGCAGTGGAAGAAGGAGCGACCGAGTCCATGTGCTTGGATGCATCGACCACCGGACCGTCCGGTGAACCACCAGACATTCTGGACAGAACGAGATGCAAATCAAGACCTCAGGCGAATTACACGCACCAGACGGTCCAGTGCTCAAAACGGTCAAGTGAAGATCCAACGGTCGACTCCAACGGCAAGTTGTGTGTTTGCAACGAGCAGTCTCGTGCTCGCAGTCTGCGTAGTGCAGCTACAGCCCAATGGCTAGTTTGAAGGCTTGGTCTATTTACACCCTATTGGACGGCCTTCACAATATGGTTGGTGACTACTAAGCTCATTGCAATGCTAAGATACATTTTCCACATCACTTAGACATATTTTGTGAGCCTAACCATCACAAGAGCTAATAGACAGATCCTAGCATAGCTAGCTTGCAAAGCATCTTTGCTTAGGCCTATTGTATTTACCCCGTGCCTACGTGCACGTTGTCTTTGTAAGTGTGCGGCTTGTAGTCTTGCGAGATCCTCCGGAGTGTGAAGTGGATGCCACCTTACCTTTTGAGAGGGAGTGAGGCCCTCGGCGTTTTGGCCAAAGCTCACTTGGTGGAGATGGCAGGGTAGCTCCGCGAGAAGGACCTTGGTGGACCCCCAATGGCCTTATCCATCCTCCACCCTTGCGAGGGCGAGGCCATAGTTTGTGGAGGACTAAGCGAGAGAAAGGCTCAGGTGGGTGTGTATCAGGGATATTCGAAGACCCGACCGGGTTGTTTGACCTTTACAAATGTCACTTTGCCATCCTCCACCCTTGCGAAGGGAGAAGTCATATTCCTTTGAGGACTACGCAAGAGCAAGGCCTTATGGGGGGCATCAAACGATGAGTGGGGGGTAGAGACGTGAGTCTCCCTGAACCTCGGGAAAAATCTCTATGTCTCTATCTTGCGCCATCGCCTACATCGTCACTGGGAGTGTGCATCACTTTATCCTATCTTGTAAGATTCCGCTTTTACAATCTTGCAATTGTATGCTTCCATTTCGAGACTAGATTGATAGGTTAGTTTCTAGGTGGAACTAGGTTGCAAGTTTTAGCCACGGTAGAGTTAGCAACACATAGCAAAAACTTAGTGCACAGCTAGTTTTATCTTGCGTAGATTTTGCTTAGTAGTTGTAGTTTTTGGAGAGCCATAGTTTTAGAAATCACCTCCCTCTTAGGCGACGGTCCAACCTTCATAGTGTTAGAAATCGACAAGAACTAAACCAAGCAAAGAAGATCAAAACCAATCACAAAGACACTAGGATTTAACGTGGAAAATCCTCCAAGGCAAAAGGAAAACCACGGGCACCAGCCAGCCACAATTTTCACTATTTTCATGGAGTGTTACGAAACATCATAATAATTTTTGGTGACTTACAAAAGGATTATATAGCAAAACCTAATCCGTACCATGACATGTAAACACCATGCAGAAACAAATCAACTGGTGCCATAACAGCCACTAAGTCTACACAGTTATACCAACCAAGCTTGAGCAAAACTCAAACTTAGCAACAGGAATAGGCTTAGTCATTATATCTGCTGGATTATTATGAGTACTAATCTTCGCATACCTTTAATCTGCCCTCTGCAATAACTTCACAGACATAATGGTATTTGACATCAATGTGCTTTATTCTCTCATGAAACATTTGATCTTTTGTAAGGTGGATAGCACTTTGACTGTTAGAAAACAAACTAATGCAAGATGTATCTCCTGAAAATTCAGCATAAAGCCTTTCAACCAAACAACTTTTTTGCATGCATCACAATCTGCAATAAACTCAACTTCAGTGGTTGATAAAGCAACTGTAGGCTGTAGATAAGCCTTCCAACTGACAAAACATCCTCCAATTGTGAACACATAACCTGTCAGTTATCTTCTCTTGTCTAAATCAGCATCATAATCTAAATCAACATAGCCCACAAGTCCCTCTCTAGTTCTGCCAAACTGCAAGTAAGCATCAGATGTACCCCGCAAATACTTGAAAATCCACTTCACAACATTCCAATGTTCTTTACTAGGATTAGCCATGTATCTACTAACTAAACTCATAGCATAAGACAAATCTGGACATGAACAAACCATAGCATACATCAAAGAACCAACAACACTAGAATATGGAACTTTTAACATGTAATCAAAATCTGAATCTGTGCTAGTACACTGAGAAAATGACAAATTGAAGTGAGGAGCAATAGGAGTACTTACCGGCTTTGAATCATGCATATTAAAACGATGAAGGACTTTCTGAATGTAACTGTGATGACTAAGAAATAGCAAACCAATTTTTCTGTCTCTACTAATCTCTATACCTTAGCAGCACCATTATCTGTGCCTTTAAATTAGCGATATCAACATTTCTCTTGGCAACAATCAATATGTCATCAACATATAACAACAAGTATATAGGTGACAGATCAACAAATTTAATGTAGACACAGCTAGCTATCATATAGAGACCTCTCAAAACCGTTAGCAATCATAAAAGAATCAAATTTCTTATACCAATGTCTAGGCGACTATTTCAAACCATACAGTGACTTTTTTAACTTGCATACAAAATTCTCCTTACCAGGTACAATGAAGCCATCAGGCTGATCCATATAAATTTCCTCCTTCAAATCACCATGCAAGAAAGTAGTTTTTACATCTAACTATTCAAGCTCAAGATTATGCACAGCACGAATAGAACTATACTTTACAACTAGAGAGTACACATCATTGTAATCAATACCTAGTTTTCTTCCAAGCCTTCCGGCGACAGACCTCCGCTTCATTCCCAACTTGGCCGATCACAATTTAACGGTTAGGAATTTGGATGTAACTCTTCCCTTAGGCAAAGGTCATCAGAATCCGCATTTAGACAGAGGCATGGCCATCTCCAATGGGTTGGGTAAAAAAATTGTCTATAATATAAAACAATACTGTAGCGCTACTGTAAACAGATAAGGAGACAGTTGGAACAGTGATAGACAAGCCCAATGGGTTGGAAACAGTCTTAGCCTTGAAAATCAGCTGTGGTAATGCTAATGGGCGAAACAATTTGTGAAGTTAATAAATGGATGATGGCAGACGCTGAAAATTCCCACTCGCGCACTTCGTCCCCCTTCCCACAGGCCGCCGCCCCGCTGCACCTCCGCCGCTACCCCTCCATTCGCAGGAGTCCGCCTCCATGGATATTTAATTAATTGCCACCGTTACGAACGTCACCTCTCCAATTGCCGATGGCAATTACATATTTGCCATCTCTGCATATTTGTTCCTAACTATTTGCCAATTTTGCCCATCTGGCAGGCCACGGAGGACATCCACGCTGGCCAAAGAAGGGGAAAAGACCGTCATGCCCCTGCCCTCTTTGGTGTATATCTCTCGGGCTACCGGTGCTGGCTGTGCCACTTCTCCTCTTTTCCCTTCCCTTGCACTCTCTCAAACCCTAGCACAGATCAGCAGCGGCGGCCTTAGAGGGCGACGATGTCGCGGTCGGCGGAGTCTTCTGCAACAAGGAGGTATGTACCGGGTGATGAATCCACAGATCTATTTGGCGATGAGACCGGCCTTCCCATGATTCAATGCCCGGATTGTAAGAGAGAGAGAGTGATTGAGCGACGGTCAAAGAAACAGAACGCGAACCTTGGGAGGGTTTACGTCAAATGTCCTTTGAACACCGGGGTTAGTGGCCTCCTTTTCCTGTGTTCTTGATTTCTTTCATTCCAATTTCCTGCGTTTTCACGCAGTTTGACTTGAGTGTCTCGTTTCTGTAGATGCCAGGCTGCTGCACATTTTACAGATGGCAAAAAGAATACCTCCGTCATCTAGTTGTGAAGAAAGTGAGCATCGGCGAGCAATAGCAGGAAGAGGAAGAAGTTGGCAACGAGGTAGAAGAGGACGCTGGATCATTGATACCTGTTGATGGCAAAATGGAAGAGAGACTTCTAGCTGTGAAGGTTGATGAACTAGTTCGGGCTGTGAAGATGTTGGTTGTGTCGTTGGTGTGTGTGGTTGTTGTTGGGGTGTGGTATGTGCTGAAGTAGGGAAAATATGTAATGACAATGTGAATTGCTTTTGGCATGCTTTGGAATGAAAATCATGATTTGGAATGACAAGAATCTAAGTGATTGTGCAATGTGTCATCACAACGTCACAACCATTGCATAATAGCTTAGGCACTGATGTTCCTAACAGATCACAACCATCACATTGTTTAGTGTTTCATCACAACCAATACAAAATAGCTTAGATACTGATGTCCTAACAAATCACAACCATCACATTGTTAGTGTTTCATCACAACCATTACATAAATCTTATGCACTGATAACATATCACATTGTTTAGTGCCACTCAAAATAACAGATCAGCTTGGTGGCTTACGTCTTCTTGGGTGTCTTCTTCACCTTGGTGGCCACCTTCTTAGTGCAGTACTTTCTAGGTGTGATCTTCTTAGGGAATACAACCTCCAAAGCAGGAACAACCTCACAACCAGGAACAGGCCCCAAAGCTGGGACAGCATCCAAAACTAATCTCCTGCCTAGATGATAAATGTTAGTGCCTAGTGGGATGCATTGTGACAGATCACATGGTGTAGTGTCATTGTTAATTTACTTTTTACTTGTTGATGTTCTTGCTTCTTCTCTAGCTGCTGCTGCTTCTTCTTCCCTAACTGTTGATGCTACTGCTTCTCTAGCTGCTGCTGCTGCTTGTGCTTCTCTAGCTGCTGCGGCTGCTGCTGCTTCTCTAGCTACTGCTGCTCTGGTCAAAGGGGTCCTAGGGCTTGCTGTCTCCACTGGGATAAAAGTAGAAGCATCCTTGGCATGGTCCACGGGGTTAGCATCAGTACAGCCGGCCTTGGCCTTCTTTTTCCTACCAGGCTTCTTAGCTTTACTCTTCCTTTTCCTGTAAGACAAGACAAACAATTTACATTGTTTATAGTAAGTAGTGATGAGAAAAGGTTGTTGGTAGACATGAGAAGTACCTTTTCTTAGTGCCAGTCAAGCTACATCTCCAGCTGCCTCTCCTATGCCCTTTTTCCCCACATCCTTGACAAGTAACTTGTCTAGTAGCCTTTCCAGACCTCTCTAGAAATGATAGAATCATGTTTTTCCTTTGCCTTCGAGGCCCTCTCTGCTGGCCAGGTGGTGGAAAGAGTTTGAAATTTTTCTCAATAGTTGGCCATTGACTCCTATCTGTGATATTTGGAATCAAACCAGCATACGCTGCTCTGAATTTCACCACTGAATAGGCTCTATCAACAAAACTCTCCATGTTCATTCCCCTAGATGATGTAATCACTGCCAATGCATGTGGACATGGTTTCCCTATCACCTGCCACTCCCTACAAGTACACTCATGTTCATTAAGGTACACAACATGTCTTCTAACTTCCTCATCCTTATATATCTCTGTGACCTCTGCCCGATCATCATGACCCTTAGTGACCTTCAAATGACCTAGTCCCAATCGACTTCAGGAAACTCTATGTCAATGGGTGAACTGTGAGTATCTCCAACTGCTTCAGCACCACCTGACAAAGGATCAGCTTGACTTGTCACACCAGAAGTAGCCTTTGAGGCAACTGAACTGAAATTTCGATCATAACCCTCTTTCAAAACCACTTCAACAACTAGTTTTGCAAATCTATCATTCAGCCTTGACTGTATCATCTTCTCAAAATGCTCATTCCTCCTAAGTTTCCATTTCGCATCACTGTCAGTATCGACTGCCCATACAGCTATTGTCTGACTAGAGCCCCATATCATTAATGTTGCCATATCATCAGTGAACTTGTCTAGATTGTAACCATTGTTGCAGTTGATCCATAGCTCATGTTCTTGGTCACTCATTTCAAGAACTCCATAGTCCAAATTTGCAGAATAACTACCACAGTTAACAACTAATCTAAACGCATTGCCAGGATCGATCCTAGCATAAACCATGCAAAACATGTCAGAGTTAGAATTAACCAACCCCACACAGACCAAAATAGCAAAGATCTACCCAAGATATTCTAGGGGGAGGGGGGAGGCAGAGCTTACCAAGGGGGGCAGCCGTTAGGGCCTTGCGGATCCATGGCGACGAACACTGGCCTTGATGCCTACGGCATCTGCTACCTTGGATCAGCCGAGGATGCCACAGCCCCGTGGAGAGAGACCTCGATCGCTGCCACCGCCGCCGCCGCTCTAGGGTTCTAGCAACGGGATGACTGTGGGGAAACGCTTGGGATTGGGATAGCACCGGCGGCCCGAGGTATATACACCAAAGAGGGCAGGGGCACGACTGTTTTTTCTCTTTCCTTGGCTAGCGTGGACGTCCTCCTTGGCCTGCCAAATGGACAAAATTGGCAAATAGTTAGGAACAAATATGCAAATATGCAGGAATGACAAATATGTAATTGCCATTTTAAATATAGAAGGGTGGCGTTTGTAACGGTGACGATTAATTAAATATCCCCCACCTGCATGACGGCCAGCAAGCGGACGCACTCCCAGGCGGCAGCGGAGGAGGAGGACCCCCACCCCGGTGCCTCTTCCCCCGCCGCCGCGTCGCCGGCGGGGTTCATCTTTATGTGCAACGGCGCGACGAAGCCCGACTGCTACCGCCACCAGGTGCTGGTCCTTCCCCGGGGGAGGCTAGAGGACGTCTCCCGGATCCGGCGCGACGCGGCGGTCTTCCTCTATGACTTCGACGCCAAGCACCTCTACGGCCCCTACCTCGCCGACTCCGATGGCGGGCTCGGCCTCGTCCTCGGCGCCTTTCACGGGCGCTTCCCCGCGCAGGTTGGTTTACTCGTTTGCGGCTTTGCGCGTCCTAGCCCCAAAGGCACGGGGTTTTTGGTGGTCAGCGTTAAGAAATGGGGGGTTTGGCAGTAGAGTAGAGCTGCTTTTTTCGTGACGATCCAGTTAGAATCGTTTGTTGTCAGACGGTTGGTAGTTTGGAATTGGGAATTTGTGGATCCGTAAACGTGAAATTGGGGGAAATGGTGGACTGATTGGTTTGACATGGTAAAGTGACATTTTTTTGTTACGGCAATGCTTTTTTTGTTGTTGGAGAGAATAAACTGGAGGGTGTGTAGTATGATTGGTATCACTGAGATAGGTCGTGTAGTATGATTAAACAAGAATCATGCTGTTGAATCCAAACTGAAACTTTGCAGTCTGATGTTGATGTTGAGTTGGTGTGATAGGATTGCGGATCCTACCGGGAATTGAGCGTAGGGAGTAGGGATGAGGAGCTGGGAGGCGACGAGGAAGACGGCGCTGGGGCGCCATCGTTGCTGCTGGTGCGCGCAGGGGGACAGAGAGGCGAGGGCTAGGGTTCTCCCGGTTTCCTGAGGGAAGCCGGCAATAATGGATTGCTCTTGCTTAATTAACCAATGGTCCTATTACAAGTATATATAACTCCCTAATTGGGCAATCCCTAATGGGCCCAAATACTCATAGACTCGAAGGCTTAATGAAACCCTAAGATAATCAGGCCCCTAGGCCCCTATATGACGTCTAGCCACTTTGGGCCTGCCTCCTTTGGTACTGGATGCCGGTCATAACATCTCTCCCCGCCTGCACAAACAGCTCGTCCTCGAGCTGGAAGTCAGGGTAGAGCCAGCGGAAGTCCTCAAGCACCTCCCACGTCGCTTCGTCAGGAGACTGGCCGTGCCACTGGATGAGAAGATGCCAGACGCCACGTCGTAGCTGTGCTTGGAGCGCCGCATCAGGGACTGGTAGGAGGCGCCCATCAAGCACCGGCGGTAGGGGTCCTGGTGACGCGGGAGGGTCACCCCTGTGCGGCTTGAGCAGCCCCACATGGAAGGTCGAAAGCCCCCAAGGCGATGCCGTAGCAGCCGATGGAGAACGTCTCCGTGCCCACCTCCAGGGGCACGTTCCTTGCCACGCCTTGGCACGGAACGCGGTCCCCGTTGGCCACCAGGACACGCAGGGCTAGGCGTGGGTCGGTGTCAAGCTGGAGGTCCTGGAAGATGTCGGCGTTGAGGAAGTTCGACGTCGAGCCGGAGTCGAGGAGGGCGACGAACTGGCGGCCCTGGACGCGCACAGGTACGAGCATGGCCTGCGCGGAGCACACCCCGGCGATGGCGTGGAGAGAGACCGTCGGATCACGCACGGCGTCGGTGGCCGTCACAGCAGCAGCCACCGGCTCCGCCTCTGGCGGATGGTCCCCGGTGACGTCCTCCCCGGGGGCGTCGTCGTCCTCGATGTAGTCCGCGGACTCGAGGTAGAACAGCTGCTTGCAGACGTGGCCCCGGACATAGGGCTCATCACAATTGTAGCAGAGACCCCGGCGACGACGTTCCTGCTGCTCTGCAGGGGAGAGGCGGCGGAACGAGCGGCCGCCTGGCGGTGGTGGCGCAGGACCCCCCTGTCGCCGGTGGAAAGGGCAGCGGCGGCTGTGCTGGTGTCGCCGACGCCGTGCGGAAGGGTAACGGGGCGCCCGACCGCTGCGGAGCTCGGGTGCCGCGTGGTGCAGGAGCCGGCGGAGTGGCAGCCGCGCGGGCTTCGAACGCCCGAGCCAGGTACATGGCCGTCTGGAGGTCACGGGGTTCGCGGAGCTCGACGTCGACGCGGATGTGGTCCGGGAGCCCGCCGATGAACAACTCGGCCTTTTGGGGAGCCGAGAGGCCGCTGGTGTGGCACAGGACCGCGCTGAAACCGCTGGGCGTAGTCCTGCACCGTGGAGGTAAAGGGGAGCCGGGAGAGCTCGGCCAGCCGGGTGCCGCGCACTACCGGTCCAAAGCGGAGGGAGCACAGCTCGCGGAAGCGCTCCCAGGGCGGCATGCCCTCCTCCTGTTCGAGGGCGTAATACCACGTCTGGGCATCGCCGGAGAGGTGGTAGGAAGCCAACCACGTGCGATCGGAGGCCAGGGTGCGTTGACCCCGGAAGAACTGCTCACAGTGGTTGAGCCAGTAGAGCGGGTCCTCTGAGCCGTCGTAGGTGTTGAATTCCAGCTTGTAGTAGCGGGGAGGCATGTGGCCGGGACCCGGGCCATGACTCAGGGCGCCGCCGTCAAAGGACAGCGGCGGAACAGGCGCTGAGGGTCCTCCCGCCAAGGCACCACAGAGGAGGGTGCCGTCAACCCCTCCGTAGGGGACAGACGGGGTAGGAGATGTGGACATCGTGAACTGTGGTGGTGGCGGTGGGGATCGAAGGTAAGATGGGATGGGGGATGGCGATGGTGGCATGGACAAGAGGTGGAGGGGGACGCTTGTGGAGGCCGGCGCAGTGGTGGTGGGCACGCTGAGCGTAGGGACAGGCGGTGGAAGGCAGAGGGTGTCGGTGGTCGGTGGTGGCGGCATGGAGGACATGGCCGGGAACTGGCGGGTGAGGAAGGACTGGATATTGGCCACGGAGTTGGTGAGATTGAAGATAGCGGTGGCCAAT
Source organism: Paspalum vaginatum (assembly GCA_030272315.1). Lineage (NCBI taxonomy): Eukaryota > Viridiplantae > Streptophyta > Magnoliopsida > Poales > Poaceae > Paspalum > Paspalum vaginatum. The sequence goes on from CM059016.1 coordinate 20,664,104, forward strand.
GACTCCATGGTGAATGTCGGCAGTGGCGGCGGGGGCGATCAGCGCGGAGGTGGAGGATGGCGGCGGCGGCGGCGGTGGTGGTGGCGTAGTAGAGGCGGTCGGCGGGATGGTGGTGGAGCTCTGCGAGGTGGAGGAAGGGCCTGGCATCTCTGATACCAGGTTGATAGGATTGCGGATCCTACCGGGAATTGAGCGTAGGGAGTAGGGATGAGGAGCTGGGAGGCGACGAGGAAGACGGCGCTGGGGCGCCGTCCTTGCTGCTCTTGCGCGCAGGGGGACAGGGAGGCGAGGGCTAGGGTTCTCCCGGTTTCCTGAGGGAAGCCGGCAATAATGGATTGCTCTTGCTTAATTAACCAATGGTCCTATTACAAGTATATATAACTCCCTAATTGGGCTATTCCTAATGGGCCCAAATACTCATAGACTCGAAGACTTAATGAAACCCTAAGATAATCAGGCCCCTAGGCCCCTATATGACGTCTAGCCACTTTGGGCCTGCCTCCTTTGGTACTGGATGCCGGTCATAACATGGTGGGAGTCTGATGAGTTATGTGGTGTCCACTTGTGATATAATGCTGTAAGATAGGAGTATATCATATGCAATATTGGGCAATCTGAATTCATCAATCTGAGCTTAGTAACTGTAACTGTAACTGTCCACTCCCAAGTCAGATGAGCGTTTTATGTCCTATTGTGGAACAGGATTGCTCTCGGCATCGGTTTGGACTTGGTGTGTGGATAATGTTCTAGATGGATATGAGAATGCATTTATCATTTTCCTCTTGTTTTCTACTTCATTCATAAATGTATGACACGGTTGACTTTTTTTAAAATTTTGATCATTCGTCTTATTCAAAAAATTTAATAAGTTATTATTTATTGGCAAAATTTGCTGCAAGACACTCAACTTCCGTGGAATATGCCAACACACACCGCCAACGCGAGAATTTGCCCAGTACCATTATGAATCAGCGGTCATTGGCCAAAACACACCGCAGCGATTATTTTAATCATTTCAGCTATTTAGGGAAAGAGGAGGTAAGGAAAATGTCAATTGTACCCTTGTCTTCAACCTCTTGCATTCCCCTCCCCAGCTCCCTCCCGCCGTCCTGCCCGGACTCCACCGCCGTCACCGCCGCCCCGGCCACCGCTGCCGTCCCAGGCAGCGCTTAGCGCCGCTGTCGCCCCAACCCCCACCACTGCCGCCGCCCCAGCCCCCGCTGCCGTCCCAAGCAGCGCTTGGTGCTGCTGCCGCCCAAACCCCCACCTACCGCCGCAGCCGCAGCCCCACTACCGTACACGAACTGCGCGGTGACGATGACCCTCCCGCTGAGGCTCAGCACGAGCGATGCCCCCAGGAGGCCCATGCCGAGCCTCTACACCAGCAGCCACTCCAACACCACGTGCACCGCCAGTGTCGCCGCTGAGATGTAGGCGCTGGGCGCCACGATGCTCTGCGTCTGCAGGAATTTCTGGATGGGGAAGTTGGCCGCGTACGCGAAGATCTGCGGGATGAGGCCGTAGACGAAGACGACCGCGGCCGCGGCGATCTCCAGAGACTGGCCGAAGAAGACGAGGATGGGCTCGGAGAAGGCGTAGAGGGCCGTGAGAAGCACGCTGACGGTGACGAGCAAGATGGTCAAGCGCTACAGATAGATGCCATGGGCTCAGGGCGGTGCAGCCATGGGCTGCTGAGTGACGATGGCAGCGCATGGTCAGCAAGTGGCGCACGGTGACAGCGTCGAGCGCCAGTGGCATGCCGCGGGCCACAAAGGCTTCTGAAGAAGAAAGAGGAAGGATGTGCTGGCACGACGACGGTGGCAAGTGGCAGTAGCGGGCATAGGGCGCGCAGCAGGGAGCTAGGAGAAGCTGTGGCAGAGAGGAGATGGGCGCCGGGAGAAAGCGGTGGAGAGAGGAGCAAGAGGTTGAAGAAGTGGGCTAAAGGGCAAAAATGTCCGTTCATTGTGCTTTCTCTCACCCCGATGGCCGAAATGATTAAAATAATGGATGCGGTGTGATTCAGCAAACAACCAGTGTTTCATAATGGTACTCGGCAAATTCTCGTGTTGGCGGTGTGCGCTGGCATATTCCATGGAAGTTGAGAGTCCTACAGCAAATTTTGCCTTTATTATTTTGTTATCATTTGATTTATCACTAAATTTAGTTTGAGCATGATACATATTTTGCATATTTGAACATTTTTTTGAATAAAACGAAAGATTAAAGTTGTGGAAAAAAGTCAACCCCGTCATACATTTGTGAACGGAGGTAGTATGCGGTTTTCTCCAGTTTTGTTTGCTGTTGTGTCTGTGAAGGTATTTTTTATCCCATCCACAAAGGCAGCGGGGCAGATTATTATGATGGGCTTTAAAGTTTAGAAGCTTATGTGTTATTTGGACTGTGGTTTCAAGCATAGGCACAATTTTAGAATTCCAGGAATCTCTCCAAATATAGTTGCACCTGCACTTGTTAACACTCAATGATATGAATGAGAAAATCGTGAATATACATGACCTCCACAAATTTTTTTTTTGGGAGACATGAAAAAGAAGCGGTATATTTGGTTCGTTTTCAATCTTCTGCAACTGGTGTCTATGGAGGACAGGGTTGTTTGAGATATACCAGTTTCAACTGAACTGTCCATTAGGCTTAATTAATGACATGGATTTATAATGGTGACCTTTTATCCTGTAGAATTGTTGCATCTTTTTCGTATGGAAATATAATATAATGTATGATTGTTTAATATTGTAGAATACTATGTGAATAATTATTGTATACTATTACAAGTGGGAGTATATCTGATGTCTGTTGATAATTAATAATTTATTTTTGTATCACCTACTATATTTCACAGTCCAGAGTTGTGTTTGGACCTCCACCTCCCATAAACCATCCCACTTCCTTGAAGTTGTGAGCAATAGTTAGTGGGAGTAAAAGATCTAAGGTTAATGATATGTTTAGTATCCCTTTCAATGCTTTCTTTCTGGGGCGATCTTGTTGGGCCTTTGAGAAAGCGGTGAAGTCTACTTGGTGGCACATGTTTACTTGTCTCTAAACTTCATAAGGGTCCTGAGTAACATGTCAAATTAGCTCTCTCTAAGTCTCTACTGAAGAGATATCATTTTCTTATTTCAAAAGTGCAGACATCTCTTGTTTTCTTTAAGAGGCTTTGGCGTTTATACCCTCGTTTTGGAGTGTAATATTGATTTTTCCCTCACTTTGTTCAACTTTGTGGATTTACCCTCGCGATTTCAAAACGAATGCAGGTTTTGCCCTTACTCAGTTAACGTTCATTAACAGTGTCCTACCTAATCTATCAGCCGCCATGAAGCTCAGTGTGCCGTTCTTCGGCTTGTCCTCCGCCAAGAACAAGGTGTCCAAGCAGCGGCGAGGACGCGTGGTTCACCAGCGGGCTCACGTGCAGGAACACCGTCGGCCACGCCGACGCGACGCCGCGCCAGGGGCCACATCGGGGAGCAGCACCGCGACCCCGCGTCGGGCCGCAGCGGGGAGCCGCGTCGCCGACCCCACGCCGAGGGCCGCAGCGGGGTGCGACGGGGGGAGCTGCGGGCCGGCCGGGCAACGCGCGTCGGGGAGGAGAGCCGTGCAGGGGAGGGAGCCTGCTCCGAACAGCGTGCACTGGTGAGGGGAACCGCGCCGGGCAGCGCGCGCTGGGGAGGGGAGCCCACGCCGAGGAGGGGAGTCGCACTGTGGAGGGGAGCTCGCCGCGCCGGGCAGCGCTCGCGGGGGGGGTGAGGATGCGCTGGGGAGGGGAGCCCGCCGCGCCGGGCAGGGGAGGGAGGGCGCGCCGCTGACCCCCACGCTGGGGATACGCGCCGACGGGGGAGGGTGCCGTTGAGGACGGGGGAGGGGCCGGAGGGCGCCACCGAGCTGCGCTTGCCGCCGCGCTAGGGGCCGCGCCGCCGGGGGAGTCGTGTCGCCAGGGGAGGGGGAAGTCGCGCCGCCGGGGGACTGTCGAGGGATGAGGATGGACGGATAAAGGGTAGAGACGTTCTTTCCTGCATGTTTGTATGGTTTTTTCTTTTTTTTAATTCGTTTAATGTTTCAATATCTAACATACATCCAAATTGAGGACAAACGGCACGTTCATTATCAACTTGCGAGGGTAAAATCACAAAATTGAGTGTTTGAAGGGTAAAATCACCATTAGACTTCGGGATAGGGGTATAATCACCAATCTCCCTTTCTTTAACATTTTTATCATCTTAGCTCATGTATGTGCTTTTTAGTTGCCACCTTAAACAATGTAACAGCATCTAGCAATTATCCTCACAGATTTTCTGTACATGATTCTCAATGGAACAAAGGTCAACTAAATTGTTTATATGTGCAGGTTAAGTTTAAGATTGATGGTGATTTCATGCCTCTCCCAAAGAGTAGCCTAAGAAGTGCTATAAAGGAGAACTATACCAAAGGGAAGTTCAGCCCAGAGCTTAGTTCTACACAAGTAAGTATTGATTGAGCTAGAATAAATGCTGTTGTTGCATTTGTGAGCAGAAATGAATTACATTGAACATTATTTAATGTATAACTCCTTTAAATGACTTCTGAACTTCGCACTTCAGTCACCATCAGATGAAATAAGTATGGTGATCCGTGTACATGAACCTACCATGCAATCCATATATCCATGCCCAATGTAACTGGTTGTTGATACTTGATAGCTTTTTCATATATTATGCTAAGAAAATTGAAATAAAAAACTGAGGCATGATGATAGCTTTTTCATATATTGTTTTACTTTTCTCTTAGTTCTGATATGATCTGTCATCATTGACCTTTTGCATCAGTTTAGCAGCTTGGCCAAAATTTGGCCTTGTCTTCTATTTTACGTTGTGTGCCAATTGTATTAGTATTTGGTTATGAACTTAGAATACATGTAATGAGATAACTGCTTCATATGCTGTTGATTTTCTGTTGTAGGTTGAGAAACTGAAGGCATTATTTCAACCAATCGCTTTACTTCCAGAATCATCACCCCCGCACGATGTTGATAACTGGCCCCCTGCTCCTGCTCCTGCTCCTGCTCCTGTGCCTCCTTCAAATCACCTGCCCCAGCCATCTGCTTATGGACATCATCCAACTGCCTATGTTTCTCCTCAGGCTGTTCATTCAGTGCCACCTGAATCCTATGCACCCCCATGCTCTTACCTGCCTCCTACCGCTCAACTCACCACAAATGGTATAACAATGACTGGGTATGGTTATCAAGGTGGATATGAAGCACGTTCATTGCCTTCTGCCTATCAGTATGTGCAAGTGCCGCCTTCATGTTCTCTCTATGCTCAATCTTCCATGCCTGTGCATGTCTCAGATCCTGCCTATTCTGCTGTTTCCTACTATACTGCTTATCAGTACCATCCGTATCAACTTACCAATGGGGATTCGCACTACCAGCAAATCACATATGAGGGGTATGCATTTGATATCTTAATGAACCTAGTACTTTCAGCATGTTATCTACATGGTAGTTATATTTTGCAAATCAAATTGTACATATGATCTATGCATGTAACTTTGATGTCTGAACAAACATATATTCAGCTAGTCTGTATAGTGTTGGAATATTTAATAATCAACTATGCAGAGACAATAGAGAAACAAATTACATTCTGCAACTTGCCAACGTTCACTAATTGTATTTTTGTGCCCTCTCATTTCAGAGCCACCTATGGTGCAGAGCATGACAAGGTCACAATAAACTTGCAACTTATTAGGCAGTATGGATCTACTCCAAGCAGTCTGACTGCAGGGCCTGTCGGAGATTGGGGTCTTCTGAATCAACGGCAGCAGGTGGTTACCAGCATCACTCATGCATCTGGCAGTGGCAGTCAAATAGCTGGCTCAATAGGCGACTACTATACCTGTGCACCAGTGACCGCGCAGGCCTATTGTGTTGCGGGTGCACCAGGGTACCAGTGATTGCTGTTTCAACTTCTGAAAGCATGATCTTCCATACAAACAGCGCCTCTTCTCTGTTGACTTACGTCATCTACCCAAGCAACTGATGATTCAGGTTGTCGAGACATTGCTACCACCTCACCTTCTACTAACTTGTTGGATGCGTTTGTGCAGCCGAGTTCAGGTCCTTTTGGTTCAGGATTGGTTCTACTGGCTGGTAGCTGTTGCTGTTAAAACAGTGTTATCCTATGTAAATATTTCAAGCTATTAGCGTGGAGATCAACTTTCTGACCACCCTGTATTTCACGCTACTATGACGGTGAAGAGGGATGGCCTGTTTTTGCAGCCCAACACTATTGTTTTCCCGCACTGCACCACAAAACCTCTGAAACGAGCACCTTCTAGGACTAGCTTGTTATACGCAAACCCGTAGGAAGTTTTATCAGAAATTTAGTTGATGAGACCTTCAATGGACACAATTAGGGTTTGTTTCCCCTTCCCCAGGGGTTGGATTGACCAAGCTAGCACTTTTAAACTCTGCAGTGGTTGGGAGCAACGCAACATGCATTTTGTTCACCGACAAAAGAACTGCAGATTCCTATTGCTTGCTGGTAATTGTTCAAAAAACAGTATAGGTTTTTCAACATTTTTAATATGGGGGCAGAAAGAAATATAACACCTCGAGAAGTTGCTTATAAGTACAACAACGTTACAGTTACATGGGAGCAAGAAAACAGATGATCAAAAAGGGTTGGGACTCCAGGTTGCCAACTAAATTCTACCCACTGATGAGGGTCCTGTCACAAGTAGGGAGAATCCATTTGCTGGTCATCCCTTTCGCTACCAGTCATCATCGGTGGCAGGCCAGGATCAGGTCGTGGAAACAGTAGTTTCAGGCGAAAAGCATCCACACCGTTTAGATAGTATCTGTACAGTCTCTTTGCCCGGATAAACCCCAGGCGACCATAGAGAGCGAGGGCACCCTTGTTAGTAACTTCAGCTTCAAGCGTCACCTGATCGAAAGTATAAATTGGATGTAGATTACATGAGTTTTTCACACAAGTTTATATGGACACTGCATGTTCATCTAAGGCCTAAGCTCAACCCTATTTCATGTTAAAGAGGTTGTAAAGCAATTTTTACCCCAAAAAAATAATATAAATGATGGTTACCCTATATAAGAGAGGTGACAAGCTTTCACGTCTAGGAGTTTCAAAGAAAAATGAATAGTTGGGAATCATTTCAAAAAGGAAAAAGGTTAGGAATGAAAGGAAATGAAACAGTATTAGTAGTTACCTCCTCACAGCCAGACTCCATCATTACCCGAATTGATCTAGTAACCAGTTCAGTTGCTGTGTCAAGAGAAATGGAGATTTAGTTACTTTGCTTGTAAGGTTGGCCAACTGTATAATTTAATACAGCTAGAGATTTAGTGCCAAGCTAAGTACAAACATTTCGGCACCTAGCATGACCGGATTATCACTGCTTTATTGTAAAACTACCTTGTGCTGAACACACCACATAATCAAAGCAATTGCCTCTAATGAATTATACATCATTTCAAAGACCACCAATTTGTGCTTAAGAAAGACTTTTAAAGGAAGGATCTGAGAAAAAATTAGTCCTATATACAAGAAATCCTTTTCCTTGTCGTAATCACTGAGCCGATATATTCTTTTATCAGAATCAATGATGTCCCACACTTATCTACCATATATGACCTGTCTACACTGGAACAGAGTGACCATACAGAACTTGAAAAAGAGCAAAGGTCAATACCTACCCAGTAACTGGAAAGTATTCTGACAAAGCTTGCTAGTAACGTTTCTCAACTACAGTTTGCCAAAGAACGTAATTTATTATCTCAAGAAAGGGGCAGCATCAGGCATGTGATACATGTCAATTGTCAAGGAATGATCTAGCAGCGAGAGGCATATACGCCTGTTCTTGCTGCAAACCAAGCAAGCGAAATATCACATATAGAATGAAGCTTATTTATGGCACATCATAGATTTGCTTGCCATTTCTAGTGGCAAAGTTACGAATTTCTAATATATTCAAATAAAACCATTTAGATAAGACAAGCAATTTCCTGCAGCATAGTAATTGACATGGCCATATAAACTGCACAATCAAGGTTTCTGCAGCACATAAGAGAAGGATAAGAAGTTCCGAACAAGATCACTAATTGACTAGAACAGAAGTGGTAATAGTTCAAGATCCAAAAGCAGCAGGAAGAGAAGAAGTGCGTCACCAATTCCCCTCCCTCGATAGGGCTTGAGGACGACAAGCATGGCGATGTAGCCCCTGAAGGCGCCCCTGTGCTCTCCCATCTTGCACACCACGGTCCCTACGCACTTGCCGTCCTTGGCATCGAACGCCTGCATCGTCCCATCCCCATTGCCAGCCAAAACGAACAACCAGATCAAATCCGGCACGAGCACCGCACGATTCGAGCGGGAGGGGGGAGGGTGGGAGGGGGTGCGCACGTACGAGGAAGGTCAGCTGCGGCCAGAGGTAGACGAAGTAGCGGTAGGTGAAGATGGAGTAGGGCTCGCTGAGCTCCGCGTCCACCAGCGACATCACCAGCGGCAGGTGCTGCTCCCCGCCGTAGCTCACGTACGCGATCTCCCCGCCCTCATCCGCGCGCCCGCCGCCGCGGCTAAGGGAAGATGAGGCGCCGCACCCCACGGCCGCCGACATCGCCGCCGCAAGCTGCCGCCGAGGTTCGTGAGCGCGGATAAACGATGAGGTGACAGAGGGGGGGTTTATGGTATTGATGCCATTATAATTTGTAGGCATAAAGTTGCCACCTAGCTTTTGTCAGTTTCAAAATATGCAGCCTGAAAACTAAGTTTTGAAAAAACATTATTTATTCATTTCTTAATTTTACTAAAATTATACTCTTTCCATCCTATTTTAGAGTTCATTTGACTTTTTTAACATTAAATTTTACTAACTCGTTTTATTTTTTAAAATAAAGAAAAACTCAAATCATACATAAAATATATTACATACTAAACTAATCCTAAAAACAAATGGTAGTTACGAGTTTTTAAATAAATTGAATAAATCAAATTTGGTGTTAAAGAAATTAAATGACCTATAAATTGGGATGGACATAATAGCATTTTTAGAAGAACTTCTTTGATAACATATATTTGATAGCATATATACTTATTTGGGTAAAGTAATTTACAAACCCATGTAACTAGTACGTTAAAAATATTTTATGTGCAAACATGTTTAATATTTTATTATTTTGCATACGAAATTTGAAACGCAGCCGTGCTTCCTCGAGGGTGATTCCGCACACTAGATAAACGGCCGCCGAGGTCACGGTTCTCTGACCTTGCAACCACACTTAGTGAAGGGAGGTGCTTGTGCGCAGTGGCTGGAGGATGGAATAAATTTACGGTGGCAAATGGAGGGTATGTTTGGTTGAGGCTAAAGTTGGCCGAGCCAAATTTTAGTTATGTTTGTCCACTTTTAAATTTGGAGAAATATTTGTTCAAATAACAAGAAAATTAATATTTAGATAAATATTCCTTTAAATTCAAATATGGCCAAAATTCGGTCTGACCAACTTCGACCATACATCAATCAGGCCATAAAACTTAAATAGTCTACACATATGCAGGTGTTTTCCGAGTGTGAAACAAAGATTGTCAAATGTGAAACAAAGGATACACAGTAATTGCATTAGAGGAGGGCCTCATCAAAAGATAAAATATGACGGACGCCGTATCTTTACCATAATAGCCCTTTGCCCCTGCTTGTGCCCAAGCTATTCATTATTCAATGAAAACTTCTATTTGTTAAACAGTCAAACAAATGCATCACTTTCTTGTTTAAAAATACTTATTTCTACAACTTTATATTTTCGAAAAAGTTATATACTTCTGCATAACTTCCAAATATATTATTGGTCAACTTACTTTTTAAAAAACTTTTTGTAGCTTTTTATTTTGAGAAAATTACAAACTTGTATGTATATAGCTTTTGCACAAAATTGTTTTCGACAGAACTTATTACAAGAACCTATGAACGTAAAATTTTCAACTTTATTTTTTAGGAATAATATTTTCACACCTCCACCGCCACCTGACTCGAGCCAGCCGAACTGCCGAAGGTTGACGCTCCCGCCACCTCTACCGCACGAGTTCTACCACCGCATTGTTATTTCGTTGTCGTTTATCTTTTCTCAAAACAATTGAACTAGTGACGCCCCATTGGGATCGACTTTTCCGGTGTTGGATTTCAAATTTAGAACCTGTCGCACGTAATAACTCTAAAAGTTATCAAAACCAAACTCTGCTAGTTTGGTGCTATCGAAGTATCAAACTATGCCAGCCTCAAGCTGATCTGACATGTGGGTCCAAAGATGATCTCACAAGCCACAAGCAACTCAAGTCATACCACGCGGTTTCCATGATGGTGCATCAACAGTTCCATTCAAAACCCCGCTTTGGGTCCAAGCCTGAGCATTTCGCTCAGATTCGGTTACAAGCTCCACGCAGGGCTTTGTGGCTAGATGCACTCAATACATCTTTTTACACAGAAGCAGACGCTCGGGGCCTCCATGGCCGCATTATTTCTTATTCTCTAAATAGAATCTGTTCGGCTAAAAATACATACAACATTGATCGATCGTGGCCTCCATCTGGACCTCCGCAGGGACACTCATAGCAGTTGGTTGCCGCTGATGGTGCGATCGAAGCTGAGGATGAACGTGCGGATCTCCATCGGCCCCAGGTCAACGACGAGCTTGGACGGATCCACAGGGCCTCCCCGGACCACCTTCTCGTCAGCAGGAGGGCCTTGTACCTTCCATTTCAGGCGCTTCTTCTCCATGGCTGCGCGTTCTTGGTTTGCGGATAAGCTTGTTTCAATTATCTTGCCAATCTGGAGTGGTAGTGTTGGGGGAAAAAAAAACAAAGGTTAAGCATTCTGTTGACGAATGAAATAGGCGTAGATCAAATGCAATGTGGCGAGGATTACCTTCTTGTCTGGGAATACTCTCTTGAGGTCGACACTCGCCAAAGCTGAAAGATCCCTGTGCTCTCCAGCCTATATGGGGATAACGGCACAAGACAAACTTAGAAAAGAAAATAAGCTCTGCATGAACTGGAATAGCAAAGTAAGAGCGACAGTGCAAAACCTCATAGAGATGAGCAAAACGAAGGAGAACGCTTCTATCTTCAAGTTCCTGTGTAATAAGCATGCATTCGACAGTTGTAACCAAGTTTTAAACAGATACATATGAATTAATGATTTGCAAGGAAATAACTCCAGCCAGCAACTTTCCACTTGTCATGGATATACACCAAGAAGGTTGCATGATCTCATTTGTTGCGGCTAACTCACTTTCACCTTTTTGTCATTGAGCAAATCAGCCAGGATTAGGGCAGGGTAAACAACTAGCTTACACCAATGCACTGAGTATGCAGTTAAAAAACAAAAATGAAGCTACCAGATTGTGGCAGCAAATTACCATAAAAGTAATACATATTTTTACTTTTTTTGCACATTATCATGTAAACAGTAATATAAAGAGGAGCGCGTACCTGAAGAGTAAGCAATGCAACATTATCAGGCAGGCTGTAAGTTGGATCCATTGCAGATAATTTTGGAATATGCGAATTCGCCCAGTTGCCTCCATCCTGGGTAAACAGGATGGTGTTCATTGAACACAAGAATAACTTGTTGAGCAATCATGCTAATGGCAAGTTTTCACCCCGTACCTGCTCTGAGAAAGCAAGGAGGAGAGGGGAATATATTTCCTGGCCAAATGTCCGCCGCCACCTGGCTCCTTCTCCTTGTGGATCAATTTTGAGATAGTATTTTCCTTCAATCTGTTGAAATTACAATGAGATGCTTTCAATTATACTGCACGGCATAGCATGCTTATTGCCGTTATCAAGCTATCAATTTAATCTATCCTAATAAGTGGCATGTTTTTTTCAAGGAAAAAAAATGAGATGCATTCATTCGTATACCAACAACTGACTTTCTATCCTATGTAGGTGCCAGAAAGATAATCCTTTTACTTACAATTAGTCCTTCACACTGATTGTCGACACAGACTGTTTCATTTAGCGCCTCTGCAACACCTCGCCCATCATCATGGAGTAATCTCCTAAACAGGGAGTAATCAGGGTTTAGGATGCAATGGTAAACAAAGGAAATGCTAAAGCATGAAGGAAGCAACAAATTATTATTACAATTATACTGTTCAGGATGTACCTGTGTAGCATTAGCTCTATTTGTCCATCCTTTATACTAGAACCTCCAACTGAACTGTCTACCAATACAGACAGCTCTTTGCTTCCATCTTCCACATATATGCCAAGGTTAACCTAAAAGATGTACAGAATAGCATATCTTTTTAGAGATTGTCCCAACAAAAAGTGTATGTTAAACTACAGAGTGGTTTGCTCAATTTTTTCATTGGAAGAAGTAGAAACAGGGCTCTAATTTCTCAAGCATTGATAAGATAACTTTGAAATAAAAAAGATTCTGCACATTTAGATTCTTGTCCACTTTCCTAACAATCAACCGACTCTTATGTAGTAGAATTTTGCAAAGATCAAAATCTTAACTTATTATGCTACTGTATAAAGACAGCTGATTGAGCTAATGTTTAACTTTTTGTATCCATCATTCAGTAAAATTGATAACCATTGGTATCAGGACAAAAATAAGTAATAAATCCTCCAGGAAAAGTAATACAGAATAATCAATTCAAAATTGAATCAACTGAGTGGAAAATGCCACTCTTGACTAGTTTCACTTTTAAATATTGACTAGGATAAAAATAAAGCATTTTATTTGTTATTAAACTCCATTAAGAGAGCATACAAAAGCTTACAGGATAATAGTTTCCAGCAATAGGCTGGTGCACTTCAATCTTCCACTCTGGTCGATAATCTCTTATCTGCAAAAAAAAGGATACCTCGTAAATTAGCATAAAACTTGAGCACAATTATTAGGCATGATTTATTTTGTATTAGTTCAATTATGCTATTATTTACTTCCTTTCAAGTTCTGTAATTAAAGGGCAGTAGACTAGGCCTAATGGGCTGGGTTTGGTGATATGGCAGCCCATATCGCCAAATCCAGCCCATTACACGTTCTAAGTGAGTCCAGGAATCAGTATCACAATTATTTCTGAAGAAATCTGCCTATGCAAAGGACAACAAAAATGCAAGTGCTGAGTACCCTTTTGATGAAATCACGTCCACTGGAATCTGTGTAAAATGTTTTGTTTGTCGCCATGTTTGTAACAATCTCAGTTGCTACTTCTTTGCCATTTCCATCATCTATTGGTATAGGCCCAACCTATAAACGGGAACAATCTTACGCCAATACAGAGAAGAGAAAAGGGCACAAGCAAATTGTGAAACAATTTACAAAGTTTAAAACAAACATATTTAGCAATGCATGGCACATCTTTTGGCAGAGCACTCACTATGAATTCAGTTTCCACATAGTCCTTCCCCTTGTAAACTCTGGTAATCTGAGGAAACAAAATAAAATTAGTAAAGAGAACATACTGGATAATTACCAGTTGATTAACCCGGATTTAAATAACATAATTAAACACCACAGCTTTAGCACTGATCATCTCATGTTTCTTTCACATTGACCAAAAGCCATCCATCAATACAAGTAAAATATGCCATGTACTGAAAAGCGATCCTACAAGTTACTCAAAATAACTTGATTAAACGATAGTAATGTAAATAGTGTTGCTAATGAGGAGTGTCCTTACACATCTCAGCTATGTAAGGAATGTGAGATAGAAATTCGTTAAGATCCTTGGGATCATTGATAATAAGAAAAACAAACAGTAAGATAAAAGGTAGAATGATGATTCATAAAAGCATTTGCCATAGGAATAACCTGGTATATCCATGAATTAATCTGCTGGTGCACTTCATCCAATATGGGGCCACGCAAAACTGTGAGAGGAACCTTGAAGTGGGCAAGGTAAATTTAAAGAAGGCACGTGTTAAATCTCTTAAAATTTTCTTCAACATACACTGCAACTTATATGTAATTTTACAGAAAATTTGATGCCTTTTTCATACCTGACCATCAGTCTTGATCGGAACAGTGCCGTTAGGGCGAAATATGTATGCACCAGAAGCCTATAGTCCAGGACAAAAGACATTAACACCATCACATGTAAATGCCATTGTTTAGGTAAAATGAACCTGTGGAATATTTAGTGCACCTGAGGATCACTTCCATTTCCATCCTGCCCTATGTAATACTTGTACTTCTGCTCAAATTTTGCTTCAACCTTGAAGTTTTTTAACATAATTAGTACAGGATATTAGATCACAACTACAGCCCAACACAAAAATCACAATATAATACTAAGCGATGCACAATGATTGCTAGGCAACATAACGTTTGGAGACCCAAGTACTAATGCTAAGTCTACATCCAGGGACCATTAGTAATCTTATGAACATTCAACTTCTTTTCTTTTTTTTTTCTCGAACGACATAGGAGAGCTGCGTGTCGTTTCATTAAGAGAAAAAACAAGGGAGAGACAAGACTGTCAGCTCCTAGTACAAGGGAGGGGCACAAACCATTCAACTTAATTTCGGCAGGATGAAATCAAAGCAATAAAAAGAAGAAATGTAAAAATTATATTATGCTTGGGTGCATTACCAGAGTCTTGCTATCGGAGTACAGAGATAATGCTCCAGCTGCATTATACTGAAGTTTCAAGTCCCCTTGTCCGACTTGTAGATTGCTATCTTTACTTCCTTGAGATGAGTATACAGTGGACTTCGAAGAAATAGATGCTGGATTACATGTATTAATTAGAAATTTATTTTGAGCGGTACTTGTATATAAAGAAGAAAGAAATGTCACCTGATTTCTTTGTGCTCGAGATAAAATAAGTATTAAAACCAAGAGGTGGTACTGACACAGTAAAAGCAAGCCAAAACTTGGGCTTTGCACCTGGCGAAGTGCCTAGGTAAGCCTTCACATGTTTGTCACGTATGTTCAAAGAGGCACCAGCTATAGGCAGAAGTTGTGATTCAATTTCTCTTCCTTCAGAATCATGAACCACAATTGAGTCACTGAAAACCTGTTGGTTCCATCAATTGGTATATTTAATTTCATTGTGAGGTCAAAAAGCTGAAGGTAAAAAAAATACTATCATAGTAAAAAACAAAAACAAAAGGGAGTAAAATTCGTTCAAAAAGAATAGAGTAAAAAAATTACATACTGGCACACGAAGCACATCTTCTCGTTTCCAGCCAAGCGAGTTGTACACAAGAACAACCTATAACCGAAAGAAAATTGAAAACACAATGGTTGATAATATACAGTTTATCTTTGCTTTAGGTGTAATGCATGATTTGATAGCAAAACTTACCAAGCTTTTGCCTTTAGAAAAGTCCATCTCGGAAGGAGGGCAATATGTAACATTTAGAAGAAGACACTGAAAAGAAGATACAGTGATATAGTAAATATTAGTCATTCTAAAATGATAGAGAATCTGAGAAGGTGATCTGATCGATCCACCATTGCCACTTAGCAATAGAAGGAAAGGAGTCTATATTGAGGCCACAGGGTAAAAATAAGCTGCAAACTAACTTGTGAAAATTTTGCTGTTGGGGATGAACAACGTGACTTTGAGCCCGACTCAGTCAAGCAAGCAAGAGAAGTTGAAACGAGATCCTGGGCCTGTAAATGAACCAGACCAAAAGAAGTTATCAAAATGCAAATAAAAACTACCAAGCATGAATTGCAACAATTCTCTCAGGGTGCTCACTTTTGTATATCCAATTGACAATCTCTTGGCATAATCATCTGCAACATGTTGCTTTTCTGTTCCTGTAACAGCATCATGGTGCTGAGCAAGAGCTAGAGCATCACCTAAATAATCTGTTGTTGGACCTGACTTGCTTTTCCCTTTAAGGAACTCCAGCTGCCGGGCTGCCTGAAAACAAATGATTTTAAGTAATTAAAAATCAATGACAGCCATTTGAAGGCCACATCGTAACAACAAAAGAAAAAAAAAATCAACACTACCAAGTAATATCCGCTCATCACGCGGACATATCGCTTTAAGGCAGGTCTACTTGTGAAGTAACCTGTCCAATACGCATTAGGATCATCTGCATATCTGGTGGAAGAAACAAACCAGTCATCCATGTGTAAAAGGAACAAAGTAAAGTTAATCATATCAATTAGGAATACAAAGTAAAACATACGGGAAGAAATCATTGGTCTTGAGAGGCCATGGCTCATTTGCAGCATATTTTGCATCCGTATAAATGGAAGGTGTGGAATAAAGAGCATTGACACGGCCATCCTGAGTATGGTCCAATAGAACAAGCATAGTGAGTTCCACCATCATTAGGGTAGAGAGCTTCTACTTATTTCAGTGCATTGCCAATCTAGGAAGTTTCAGTGCACGAAATAAATGAAAATCCCGAGCATTCAAGAGAGAGAAAAGGAATAAAATCCCATTCATAAGAAATTAAGAGGAAATGATAGGCACAGAACATGTACAGATTTTATTTTCTTATCTAGCAATGAAAGAAGTCAAGTCCATTATGGGAAATGAAATAGCTCAAATGTATTTCATAAGCCATAACTAAAAAATCACCATGGATATACACCAGATATGTGTTAAGTAGTGTCACGAACTTTCATAACAGAGTTAAGAAATCCAAATAATCATTCAGTTCATAAAATATGCATATTAATCCTTAACCTTGTTCACATAGTGAATTAATTTGTCCATGTTTCTGAACCAACTCTCTGCGTATTGGTACTTGAAGTCTGTTCCCATTGTAAACATGATATGGTTTGTCCTCGTGATATTTGCCTACAGAAAAGAAATAAATACAACTTAGTATGAGAATGCGTATTTCTAAATAGAACAATAACACCAAGTATGAATACTGTAGTAAAGATAACTACTAATAAAGAAAAATACAAATAAGTCAACTTCAAAGTGAAGAGAACAGACAGGTTGCATTCTCAGAGGTCACAAGACCTTCAACAACAACAATCAGATGGCTAAAGTTGAATTTTGTAGAAGCTTAAAAAACAGATTTCCAGCAAAGGGAGTACATCGAAACAAAAGAAAAGAAACATGACCATATTGAGATCTGATTGTACCTGTGCTAGAGCTGCAGCAACAAAATCATTTACTCGTTCTTCAACATTATAATCAAAAAGAAGAGGGTCATCCTGCATAAAGGAAAGCCATGAAGAATTGGCTCCTGCCAGTTGCCTGAGCAATATACAATAATTCTGTTTAATTTACCTGGACAACAGGGGATTCATCATCAACTTCAAAGTAGAAGTCACCCGGTGGTGGTTCATAGTTTTTTGGAAAGATGCCTGCAAAGATCTGAAACAAGAATACATATTTCCAACATTACAAACAAAATAGAATAGAAACTACTTATTAGGAAAGTATTCGTAAACACTGCACCAAACAGATGTGTGGCATGTGCTTTGGAGAAAGAGAAGGGTACTTACATCAGCTGATGAACCAAAGCTCTTCGAGCCCCTCCATACAACCTCAAGTTCTTTTGTTTCCTTTCGCGTATCACGATCTTGGTAATCAATCCGGAAGAAATAGAAAGCATCAAATCCTACCTGGCATAAAATAAAATGTTTACTGAGCATCTTTGCCCTATTTAATCAACAAAGTATAGTATGTTTGCCAAGCACTGCAAAGGCAACTGTAAATTCAGATAATAGATTGTCCATTTTTAATTAAATAGTTTATATGTTGGGTGGTCAAGAAGTATGTATATGAGTGTGGCAATCACAAGACAGCAGCTCTTGATTTCTTATTGTGTGTGCTCTATGTAAGTGGATATACTAACAATAGAGTATCCAGTCCAGAAAAGAGAAATGGCACAATATCCCCATATTTAGGTACTATGGAAACTCATAGCCACCAGTTGAGTAAAAAAATACTATAATGATAGGATAAATGTTATTGTTGTAAATGCAAAGTTTATCTTATCATGCAAACAGGAGGCATGGGGAACTAGCAGGGCACCATATAGGAAATTATTTATGCTTTTGCAAGCATTAGTCCCATGAGATATAAAGACAGGGCATGAATGGATATGGTTACATTGACTTACTTCAGCACCAAGAAGGTATGCCTGGACCGCCGAGTGTCCAAACGGATCGATCTGCCAGCCAATCCGTGGAATCTGACCAAATTCCTCCTTGATGAACCTGTGCCCGAGCGTAGTCTGATCGATCATGTCAATATAGTGTACAGCCGCCTCATCATGCATGCACATGCCTCCATTTCTTCAACACCAGAAGCAATAAGTCATTCACAACAGGGCAGAAACAAGTATTGGCAAGACAGCCAACAAAGCGATAGCTTTTGAACTTGAAGGAGCGTACATTAATTCCAAGCGTCCAGAGCTGATGAGTCCTTTCACCGTATCCTTGATCATGTCATTCTGGTTCCTCCACCATCTCTGGAAGAACGCCTGCAGTTGTACATAAACCATTGGTCAAGAAGAGTGTAAAACACACCACCCAACCATAGAGAAACCCCACATTGCACTATCGCAACATGACACAGAGTATTTGGACACAGGGTTGTTGCTCTAACTTCAATGCTCATAACTAGCAGCAAGGAACAGAGCTGTTCCACAGGCCAAAATGTTCACAGAAACAACGGTATGATTACAGTACAATGCTTCCTATCCCCCAAATTCCACGCTCCAATCTTTGCAGAACAAATTTTTTGACTCGCTGAAAGTTCCAAATTTGAAAAGAGAGCCATGTTTTACCTGCTCGACGTAGATGAACTTGCGGTTCTCGTCCTTGAGCAGCGCCGGGATGAGCGAATCCAGCACGTTCTGCACGCAGGCCCCCTGCAGCCATAAAAGGCAATCATAAAAATTGGGCTAAACAAGACAGAGCAGAGTTGACCCAGTTCAAATTGAATTTCGGGAAAAAAAAGTCAAAATTCACAAAAACACGCCAAAATGATTGACAGCCTGACAGGCCAAATGATACCTGCAAAAAGAAAAACAGAGCAAAGTTGACGAGCTACAATCCACTTTAGAAAACTAGTAAAAACGTTTACAAGAAAAAAAACAGAGCAATGATAGCCCCAGAGCACCCCCGTAGCATTTTTCGGAGAACCTGGAGCGATGAAATCGGGGAACAGACGGTTGAGGCCTGCCCCGCGCAGCAGGCGCCTCACCTGGATGGAGTTGTTGGATCCGACGTAGTACTGGTCGACGGTCTTGAGCCATCCGACGTCGTCGTGGGTGTGCGGCACCACGTGCACGTTGAGCTTCCCCGGCACCACCCCCGCCGACGTGTTGTAGGGGATGTACACCGCCTCGCCCACGCCCGCGGCGGCGGCGAAGACGGCGGCGGCGACTAGGAGGGCGAGTCGGACGGGGCCCATGGACGCGCGCTAGAAGAGGGGAGCGGGGAGTGGAGTGGAGGGAGGAGGGGCGTCGGGCGACGGTGGCCGCCGGGGACTGTGGACTGTGACTGGCTGCGACCGGCGGAGGCCGAGCAGCTAAAGAAGAAGCGTGGGTGGGGCCCGCCTGGCGGTGGGCGACGACGCGCGGCGAGTAGTTGCGCAATCGCCGTGCCACGTCAGCGCCCTCGGGGTGGTTTTCGCAAATGTTGCATATCCGCTCCTGCCTTCGGGCCCTTCTTCTTTTATATCCGAATATCCTGTCACTGTCTATACTTTGGTTCACAAGCATTTTCAAGAAAAAAATTGCACAGCAAAATTGACACGGTGCGGTAGGAAACAGCTACTGCCTGCAGTTCCTAACGGTCAGGGATGCAGTATAGAATATGGTGATAAAAATAGAAGATACAATAACGTAACACTAGGAGACAAGATAATTGTATCTTTCAAGACTAAATACATAAAAAGACATTAAATATTAACGGTTGGAAAGCTGGATTCAAACTTAGGCTGATGTCACCAAAGGGTGAATATGCAAGCACAAAACACTGTTTGCACATAGTAAATACAATGGAATTTGAAATATAGAAGTTAGGATATATATGCGAGCTGGTGACAGCAGCCTATCAGGTTTTAAATCATTTGGCGGTCTTTTCCTTTAAAAATATAGATATGTATGGCTTAAATGTTTGAAGGGACATCGCGATGTGAGATTCACTATGAAATGGACAGATGGTGATCATCGAAGGGACCCGTATTAGCAATGATGTGGCTTAGTCATATGTTTATGGAGTAGAAGAGGATTCCACTTCTGGCTCAATGCAATGCGGGTTCTCGATTTCTATCTAGCTGTATCCGTCGTCGCTCGTCATTATTGAATTTTAGATTATGTTTCTTAGAGCATTCAAATTGAAGTCTCCTTCCTCTTTCATTCTTGTGTTTTGTTTTTATTGATTTGGTTGTGTGTACCGTCGTACTATATAGACCTAAACTTTATTTTTAAATAAACCTCCATTCGTCGAAAAGAGCATTAATTCTCAGCTTGTCTGGTGCCTATAACCTTAACCTCGTTGTTGTGTTCTCACTAAGGTAGTAAGGTGAAGTGTACATACATGGTTATAGGTTCTTCACTGTCCAATAACATATATCCCTTCGCATAGTTTTACAGTGTGCTCGAAGAACTTCGAAATATTTACAGTGGGCAAGAGAGTCGCTCTTGGAGTCTGCATTAACAATGCTACTTCTGGTGATGAAAGGATGCTTGTTTCTTTTGGCCGTGCAGGAAGAGAGTGCCCGTCACGGAGGGTCCGCGTGCTGCGCACCTCCTTGTGCACGTAATTTGATGCGCATGGGAGGGTCCGCGCACAAAAATGAAAGCGGACAAGGGAGGAGAACCGGAGGGTGACAGGCGGATGGCGAGAGTCGCAGCTTGGCGTATGGGCCAAATAGCCGGTTGGTTTGTCTCCGTCACGGCCGGAGAATCACGCAATGTTTGTATATGTGGCCTCTTTATTTCTTCTTCTAATGGCATCGTCGAACTTTTAGCACGGTGATGTTTGCCTATTTGTCTAATCAAAAAATATTTTGTGTACAGATATAATAAGGTATAGTCTTTACATATATTGAATTGATGAATGATCGATGGTGATGATGTTGAGCGATAAATTGGGCAGGCATGTAGGCTGGCCGCTAATCGGAGTGTCCGATGGACAACACCAGACTCCGGTAGGATTTACCGGATACTTTGGTATGGTCCAGTCCTGAGTTGAATCTCACGGGTTGTGCGGTTGTGCGTGATCTTGAGGATTCCGACTTGTATAGGTTAAGACCACCCTCCCTATAATATATAAATATGAAGGGGTAAAGCCGATTGAATCATCCACAATCAAATCAATATACTATTTTATCTACTTTTATACATATTCTATCTCCCAAACCCTAATTCTCTACTCAACCCTGATTTTCACCTCTCTTAGACTTTACACCGATTTGAGAAGTTCTAGGTGGACTGCCGACAGCTAGAACAAGCCCTAGCATCGATCCTTCCTAATGGATCCCTCCCGGGGGGTTTGATATGATCTAGGTTCTACACGAGCCTCTGCCCCTCACCGGACTGTCCGGTGAGACGCGCCGGACTATCAGGCGTCATCAGGGCGACTCTGAGGTGCCTCGTTTCCTGCTCTGCGAGCCCTAGGGTTCTTTGAGTGTTTGACGCGAAAATGTGTCAACAATGATAACACATGTCATAGCAAAATAAATAAAACTTGCAATACATGATTTTTATAAGCATCAATTTAAAAGTTCTACATTGTCATGTATTAAAAAAAGAACTGAGGTAGTAGAAAAATTTCTTATGTTCTCGTAGAAAAGTTGATGCTCACATCAATATTTGCACTACACTCGATTTTTTTCCAACTCATAGCGCCGTTGGATGGCCAACGACCTTCTTCCTCCTCACATTTCACATAGTTGAATTATGTCCAACATATGATCAAAGTTTAGGGTTAATACTATGGTTAATACTATATGTTGCCAAAACGGCTTAGAGGGACCCTACCACTTGATTGTTAGTGGCGGTGTGGTTCATGGGTCGAGGAGAGGGTTGGCGGTGATGATGACTAGACCACGACAATGGCAAGAATATACATGATGTCATTAGGAGGCACAAATTATTCTATCCATTTATATGGCATAATTTATTTTAAACATGTTTTTTACATTCTTATTGCTTATTAAAAATTTATAAAGTGGCCCTCTTTTACTAATGGACCATAGCCATTGAGTTTCACCAAAAATAAGTGAATTTTTGTCATACTGTTTTATAACTGAATTTTCATTTTTCGTAATAATGGTATTCATCTAACAATCAAATTTTACAAAAAAAACTAGAAGTTCCAAAATTTCAGCCAAAAATCCGATCGAAGTTTGGTCTATTGGTTCTAGTTATACTACCGGCCACCTCCTGAATATTTTTTTTTGGTTAAAACAAAAGGTTGAGCATACATATTGGTGCGTCCACATACGTATGTACTCCCTCCGACTATGTAAGAATAAAATTTTGGCTATGTCCTAAATCACACCATCGTAAATTTGACCAATTATATATAAAAATATAACAATATTTGTGATATCAAATACTTATAATACGAAAATATATTCCACCATAAATCTAACATACAGATTTGTTTGGTAGCATAATTTTAATATACTTTAATATAATTTTTGTTAAACTTATGATGATTTAATTAAGAAAGAATCAGAATTTTATTCTTTCATAAATACAGAGAGTATAATAACACTCTGTACTCAGCAATAAATAACGTGATCTAGCTGGTGTTACGATATTGTCTATGCGTTTTATGTTTGGGCTTTTGGGGTTGGGAACATTTTGTGTGGTTTGAACGGACTGCGCACGCTTGTTTGAAGAAAAAAATGCTATCACGGGTCCTTCAATTTGTAGCGTAGTCTAAGTTTCGTCTATAGACTCGAAAACTAGGTATAACTGGTCCTTCAACTTGTGAAACCGGACACGTAACTAACATTCTCGGACCAAACCGAAAGTGGTTTTCGCTGACGTGGATGCAGACTCCGCCACGTCAGCGGTCAGCGTGTGCTTAGACCCACGTGACAGTCACTCCATGGCCATTGTCGTCATCCCCCTCGGCCCATCGCCTCCCGCCCCCGCCCCACGCAAGCTGCTGCTCCTCTCCTCCACTGCTGCGGGCCGCCTCTGCCTCTCGTCCTGCGGCGACCTCCAGCCTGTCAACGGCTCCGGCACCGTCTTCTGGCCTTCCAACACCAGCGGCCAGCGCGCGTGGCCGTGGCGGCAGTCAGGGAGAGCGGCAGCCTGGTGCTCAAGAACTCCACCACGGCCACACTGGTAGTCGTTCGACCACCCCACGGACACGGTGGTCATGTCGCAGAACTTCACCTCGGGCATGAACCTCACCTCCGGCACCTACACCTTCTCCATCGACAGGGGCACCGGCAACTTCCGCGCCTACAGCCCCACGCGGGGAAGCAACGCCGCCACAGAGCAGTGGTCCGCCGTGGCCGACCAGTGCCAGGTTTCCGGCTACTGCGGCAACATGGGCGTGTGCAGCTACAACGGCACGTCGCCCGTGTGTGGCCTGCCCGTCGCTCAACTTCCAGTTCCAGCCCAGCGACCCCTCTGACCCGTGCGGCAGCCACCAGCGCCGCGCGAGCCCCGCCGCCAGCAGGTGCGGCACGTTGGCAGGCGCGATGGAGAGGTTCAGCAGCGCGTCGGGGCGTACGTGTGGAGCACGCGCCCTAGCCCCTAGAACACACGCACCAGCAACGGCGCGGCGCCGGACGCGCCAATGATTGTCTTGTTCGCGTCCAGCACGCTGAGGCAGAGGAAGTTGGCGGCCACGGCCTCCGCCGTCAGTGCACCGCCCTCCACAATGCGGAGCATCTTGTGCACGGCACGGGCCTGCACAATGGCCGTCTTGTTCCTAGTGACAACATGTAATGCAAACTGCCCGATCTCCAAATCAGGAACCAAACCTCCCAAGATATTATCTTTATCACGAAACAGAGGAGAATCCAGAACCAAAACCCATGTGTCATTGCCGATCCCCAAGTTGAGCAGCGCGTAAAACGTCGTGATCTCCCCACCACCGGGGCGGGATGGCACCGAGCATCGCAAGCATCTCCCTCGCTGTCAGGCAGTCATCGGCCTTCCTCCACACGGCCATCGCCGCCTCCACGCGGGATTATGCATCCCTCGCCTTCGCCGCCGGCTGTAGTGTCGCCACGACAGCCTTCAAGGTCCTCGAGCGTCCTCCACCTTGCTGGCCACTGCCTCGGCCTCGGACTCAGCCTCCTCGCCACAATCGGATGACGGCTCCGCCGTCCTGAGGAGCTCCGCCAGCCTATCCGACTGCGGCCTCAGCCTCAGCCTCAGCATTCGCTGCGGCGACCGGTACGCTGTCCGCCCGTGACAGGAACCACCGCCGCCTCCATCCGATGGCTCCTGCGTCGCGTCCATCACGCTCTCTGACAGGCTCGTGGGGCGGTTGCACCGCAGAGGGCGGGGCGAGAGGCGATGGGCCAAGGGGGATTACGGACGGCGGCGGTGGAGTGACTGATATGTGGGTTCAGGTACACGTAGACCGCTGATGTGGCGGGGTCTGCATCCACCTCAACGAAAACCACTTTTGAGGTTTGGCCTGAGGACGCCGCGTGTCCATTTTCACAAATTGAAAAACCTAGTATGGTTTTAGAGGACGAAGCTTAGACGGTCACTACGCTAGGTTAAAACACCCGTGATGCATTTTTTTCCTTTGCTTGAACCGAGTACCAAGCGTCGCCGATGGCGTACGGGCTGGTTAGCCCGTCACCATCACGCAACAGCTTCCTCTGCTTGGCTCGTTGGCTCGTCTCTCGTGGAGTCATGGCCCAGCCTTTAAAAATTGTTTTTTTTTGAATTTATACTAAGAGCACTGGTACATCGTGTAGCAATTTAGATAGAAAGCTACGCTAATTGTACGCTCAAACACAGATGATGCTAGCTGCCTGAGTGGTTCCGAAATACGTTTACTAAACAACGCACACACTTAACATACACCACACATCTACACTTAAACAAGTGTTTTTAACACCGTGAGTTGGAGGATTTCCTTCTAGATTTTGGGCCATGCATGGACCCGGACCCGATCGGACCGCCTGTCTGGCCCAATCACGCCAGCGAGGATTGCACTAGAAGAGAAAGGCAAGCAACGGCTAATCTGTCAATGATGATTATATTATAGCAGGTTGAATGCGGGACGGATAAATGGATGGGTATATGTAATTATTTTTCTTTTATATCGGAGTTTGGATACGAATAGTCTGGATATATATATCATCACCGTACTAATATCTAATTTTGAATCTCTCGATAAAAATACGGGCAACGTAATAACTATCTAAATATATTATATTATAAGTCATGTTTTCAAATTTCACTTGTTTGTACTTGTATGTTTATATTCCTGCGAGTTTTTATTATTATTATGATGATATATGCTCAGGATGAAATTGCTTACTTTAAGTCATTATATTACTGTTTAAAATCAATGGCTAAGAATCTAGATGCTAGTAAGCAAGCTTTGCGTCAGCCGTAAGCCCTTTCATTAAGCCCTACTGAGTAATTAGTACTCAGGGTTTGCCCCCACATTTTGAGTGCAGGTACTGATGACTTCTGGACAATTGCTTGGAGGAGAGTAGTACCGGTGGACTCGGTGCTGCTCGCCTTGCTCATCATCGTATGAAGACTACTTAAGTATTTTGTTCCGCTGCGAGATGTTTTTGAAAACGCTTCCGCTGTTTGTTTTGAACTTGTCTTTTTTATGGCGTTACGTTTGAACTTGTATTTTATTTTAAACTGGTTTGTAAACTAAGTCTACTTATGCTATATTCAACTGCTTGGGATGATGTAACTGTTGTGACTTCATCGAGGGCTGGATGTGTGTGATGTCGGTTCCTCTGGGAATAAAGTAATGTCGAGAGCCGAATGACTCTCGACGGATGACCGGGTTTGATTTGGTCTAAATACACTGCAAGCAAGAGGCGGCAGGTGTACTTAGCCCGGATTAAATCGGCGGTTCCGCCACAGCTGGTATCAGAGCCGATCATACACAGACAACAGTCATATCATCCGGTTATGATTTTCAAACATATTTTCGAAAGCCCTTTTTCAAGTATTTGAGAAATGAGAGTACCGATATGCCCATATTAAGGATAAGTATTTGAGAAATGAGAGTACCGATATGCCCATATTAAGGATGTTAGTGTATTATCAGGTGACATCGCTAACATTCTGACATAGATAGAACTCATATGCATATTCGGCGCTTTGGGAAGCAACATTTCGGCCATAGCTATCCCCAGTACTGGTGGAACGCTATCGGGATTTGTGGATTGTTGCGAACCCTGCATTCATTCTGGTAGGGCAGAACTATTTAAGGGGCACTTTTCCCTCGACCAAAATTATAATTAGATCTTGTTGGCCAGCATTTCTGTCCCCAGCAATTCCCCAGTACTGGAGGAATGTTGGGTGTGTTGAGAGAAATGGCGTCACTACGTCGTCCAACAGGCGTACCTTAAAGAAATTCGTGGATGCCACTTTTAGGATTAGAGCGGTAATGTATGATGTTAGTGTGAGCATGCATTTTTCTGTAGATACACTAACCACGTGCGAATTAAGAACGAGTAGAGAACGACGAGATGCATTAGGGAGTGCCGTGCATATGTGTCACCGAAATATCGGTAGTTATATATACTGAATATAGGATGTGGGCTGTGAGAACGAATAGGACGAATCATGCATCATGATATTCATGCTTTTCTCATTCTATGTCTTAAGTTTGATTTTCTATCAACTATGATCTCTAAAAGTCATGAGAGAAAATTGAATAAGAATGAAAATATCACTCCTCACGTTCTACTCACCAAATTCGAAGCTTTCACACTCTCATTAACTTAAAGTATATGAAGTCACTTCTCCCCACGTAGTAATGCACAAGTACCAAGTGAGGATGAAAGAAGGTGACAGATAGTATGCTACCATACAAGTGAGGAGGCGGTTGCACTTAGTAGCACGGCTTACACTATAAAGCTCTATAAGTCTTGACCACTACAAATTTCATGACGGATTAGTATCAACACTTTGGGTGTAACTTGATGGTTTCTTGTATTACATGCTTTCATGTATTTGGAGGCCACCTATGATGCCTAGATCTTTTATCAATACATCTAGGTTCCACTTAAAGTGTTTGAGCTAAACCCTGTCTATGTTGACTATGGTTGCTAGTGGGCCCATAAGCCATAGGTCCTAGGATCGAAACCTGGCTATCCCAGGATCGAAATTCAGAGGTGCTGCCTCCACATTGTAACAGCAGCTTGCTGTACAGTCATGTCATATGGCTGTCAAAAATTTCAAGAAACGGACTAACACTTTACCTGTAATCTATTATGATTTCATTTCACATGCTTTCATGCAATTATACGATATCTATGATGCTATGACATTTTTATCATCGCATCAGTTGCACTAAAGTTGTTAGACTAAACACTATTGGCCTCGTACTTGCAGATGATCACTCCGCCTGAGGCTTCTGCGCAAGGGGCTGCTCACGATGCACCACCTCCTTCTGAGTTGTCCACTCAGGTCGCTCTGCAGCTCATCAGCCTGTTGACTCAAGAGCAACAACGGCGTGATCCGCAAGAGCTCAGTTACATTGACTTTGTGGCGCTACAACCGCTGATCTTCACCACTGCAATGGATCCATTGGATGCGGATGACTGGCTTCGAATCATTGAATCCAAGTTCAGTCTACTGCCCCGCCTCACTGAGCAACAGAAGGCTTGCTTTGCGATGCAGTGTCTACATGGTCCCTCTAGGGCCTGGTGTGCTTCCTTCCTGACCTTGCAACCCGCTGGGCACCAGGTCACATGGGATGAGTTCCGTGCGGCTTTCCGAGCTCACTATCTCCCGCCTAGCCTCATCGAGCTCAAGCGGCGAGAGTTCCATGCACTTCGTCAAGGAGATATGTCAGTACTCGAGTACGTACATGCCTTCATCCGCTTGTCCCAGTAACTCCCCTGAAGATGTCGACACCGACCCACGTAGGGCTGCCTGTCTGTTGGAGGGCTTCGATCCCACTCTACTGACTCACTTGGGGCGCCGCTACGACAGTTTTACCAAATTGGTGGATGTTGCTATCGACATGGAGCAGCGTCTTCGTGCATCCCAAGAGGACCAGTAGAGGAAAAGACTTGCAAGCACACCTCCGACGAGTTCATCCCAGCAGCAACGGGTTGTGCATCATGCACAGCTGCAAACATGTTACATTGTTGAACCCAATGGCAGGAGCAATACAGTGAGGGACAACTACAGCCATCATCCTGTAGTGTACCTCCCCATCCACCTGCTACAGTGCCACCCGTCAAATCAAATGTCGGCTACCCCTGTTTCAAATGCGGAAAAGCTGGACATTTCAGTCGCAACTGTCGCACATACCAATATACTCAAGGGCTAGTGCCTACAGGCGGAGAGAAGAGTTTAGCCCCAAAGATGGGCCTATTGCACTACAGTCAGCTTGAGCAAGTTCCTCAGGGTGAACCGGTTCTAGCAGGCACATTCTTGGTCAACGATCATCCTACGGTTGTATTGTTTGATTCTGGAGCATCTTTCACTTTTATCAGCAAGGCATATGCATTGAAGCATGGGTATGAAATTGCCGAGTTGAAACAGAGATACCACATTACAGCTGCAGGATCATCAATAGTTACAAATCACATAGTGAGGGACTTGTGTTTGCAAGTAGGAAAGGAAAGTTTATTCGTCAGTCCTCTAGTACTCCCACAACTAGGGATTGATATTATTCTTGAGATGGAATGGCTGAAGCAACACAATGCAATGATAGATGTTGGGAATAGAATAGTTCAGTTACGCTCAAATAGTGGGACAGACATGGTTATCCATGTGCCACTTCATAAACATATGCCTCACACAGTCAATGTCGCAGAAACACAAGGGGAGGCACAAGCACTTGCGAAGATCCCAGTAGTATGCGACTATCCGGATGTGTTTTTGGAAGAGCTTTCCGGACTCCCACCAGATAGGGATGTTGAGTTCTCCATCGAGCTTTTACTTGGCACAGCATCTGTCTCTCGAAGGCCATACAGAATGGCACCCAATGAGTTGAAAGAATTGAAAGTGCAGCTACAAGAACAGCTCAATAAAGGGTTTATTCGCCCAAGCTCATCACCATGGGGTTGTCCTGCCCTCTTTGTTGAGAAAAAGGACCATGGTGGTAAAAGATTATGTGTGGATTATAGGCCATTAAATGCTGTTACCGTCAAGAACAAATACCCATTGCCACATATTGATATCCTTTTTGATCAACTTGGGGGTGCCTCGGTTTTCTCCAAGATCGATCTTAGATCCGGGTACCATCAAATCAAAATCTGAGAGGAAGACATACCAAAGACCGCTTTCTCAATGCGGTACGGGCTTTATGAGTATCTTGTCATGTCTTTCGGGTTGACAAATGCACCAGCTTTCTTCATGTACATGATGAACTCGGTGTTTATGAATGAGCTTGACAAATTTGTGATAGTATTCATTGATGACATCTTGGTTTATTCGAAGGATGAGAAGGAGCACGAAGAACACTTGAGAATAGTGTTATCTCGCCTTAGAGAACATAAACTCTATGCCAAATTCAGCAAGTGTGCTTTTTGGCTAAAGGAAGTGGCGTTCCTAGGCCATATCTTGTCTGCAAAGGGCATGGCTGTTGATCCTAGCAAGGTGAAAGATGTGCTGAATTGGAAGCAACCACAAACCGTGACAGAGATTCGGAGTTTTCTTGGTTTAGCGGGTTACTACCGCCGCTTCATCAAGGAATTCTCCAAAATTGCCAAGCCAATGATAGCATTGACCCAGAAAAATGCAAAGTTTGTGTGGAGCCCAAAATGCGAAGAGGCATTTCAAACACTGAAGAAACTCCTCACTTCAGCACTTGTTCTTGCTCAACCGGACATCACCAAGCCATTTGATGTGTATTGTGATGCCTCCGGTAGTGGCATCGGTTGTGTTCTTATGCAAGAAGGAAGAGTGATTGCCTATGCATCTTGCCAACTGAGGAAACATGAGGTGAATTATCTAACCCATGATCTTGAGCTACTTGCAGTTGTTCATGCACTGAAGAAATGGAGACACTACTTGTTGGGCAACACTTGCCACATATACACTGATCACAAGAGCCTAAAATACATTTTCACTCAACCGGAAATATATATGAGGCAACGTCGTTGGTTAGAGTTGATCAAGGACTATGATTTGGAAGTTCACTATCATCCTAGGAAAGCGAATGTGGTAGCAGGATGCATTAAGCCGTAAAGCTCATTGCAACTTCATTGAGGCTCGTCCAACAGTGAGAGTGCTTTGTTGTGAAATTGGGGAGATTGAAACACCAATAGAGCAGCATGTTGAACTTTACAATCTCATCATTGAACCAACAATAAAAGATCAGATCATAGAGGCACAAAAGAAAGATAAGGGTATGGCGCACATTAGAGATGTGATCAATGAGAAGAAGAAGGCTTGTTTCAGGCTTTACGAAGGAGTTCTATGGTTCAAGGATCGCTTAGTGGTTCCAAAAGACTTGGAACTAAGGAAGAAAATTCCTAGGTGAAGCTTACACCTCCATGTTCACTATGCACCCAGGAAGCAATAAAATGTACCAAGATCTAAAACAGAAGTTTTAGTGGACTCGTATGAAACGAGAGATTGCCAATGTGTCCTGAGTGCAACGTATGTCAAAGAGTGAAAGCTGACCACTTAAAGCCTGCAAGTATGCTTCAACCATTGCAAGTTCCAACTTGGAAGTAGGAA
The DNA here is from genome assembly GCA_030272315.1 of Paspalum vaginatum. Taxonomy (NCBI): domain Eukaryota; kingdom Viridiplantae; phylum Streptophyta; class Magnoliopsida; order Poales; family Poaceae; genus Paspalum; species Paspalum vaginatum. Next base: position 20,694,895 of record CM059016.1, read on the forward strand.
GATGTGCACATGGATTTCATTGTGGGTTTGCCTCGTACTCAGAAGGGATATGATTCCATATGGGTGATTATTGATTGGCTCACCAAATCTTCTCATTTTATTCCTGTCAAAACCACCTATCGAGCAAAGCAATATGCTGAATTATACATTTCCTGGATTGTGTCCTTGCACGGTGTTCCTCAGACCATCACTTCAGATCGGGGCTCGCTGTTCGTGTCTCATTTTTGGGAGCGCTTGCAATCCTGCTCTTGGGACCACTTTAATTCGGAGTTCAGCATACCATCCTCAAACAAGTGGCCAAGTAGAGAGGGTAAATCAGATACTAGAAGATATAGTTGAGGGCATGTGCTTTGACTTACTCTACCAAATGGGATGAGTGCCTACGTGTAGCAGAGTTTGCTTACAACAACAGCTACCAGAAGAGCTTAGAAATGGCTCCTTTCGAGGCTCTCTATGGTAGACGGTGCAGAACCCCACTCAACTGGTCTGAACCTGGGAGAACGTGTCACATTCGGTCCTGACTTGGTAACGCAATGCTGAAGAGCAAGTGAAATTCATACACAGCAACTTGAAAAGAGCACAATCCAGGCAGAAAAGCTATTCTGATAAGAGGAGGAGACTGTTAGTCTTTGAGAAGGGTGATCATGTGTATCTTCGGGTTTCAGCCAATGAAAGGAGTACTATCGATTTGGTGTGAAAGGGAAGTTAGCACCAAGATATGTTGGTCCGTTTCAGATCATAGAACAATGTGGGCCAGTGGCTTATCGGTTAGAGTTACCACCACACCTTGCCGCAATACATGATGTCTTTCATGTTTCACAACTCAAGAAATGCCTTCGAGTGCCAGACAAAGTGATTCGACACATCTCAGATTCAAATTGAACCTGACCTCACCTATCAAGAACAACCCATCAAGATATTAGACCAAAAGCAAAGGGCAACACGCCGAAGGGCAATCAATTTTTACAAAGTGCAATGGAGTAATCACTCCGAAGAAGAGGCTACTTGGGAACAAGAAGATTATTTACGTGCCTAAGTATCCTGACTTTCTCCCCTCTAATTGAAATGGGTATGTTACAAGCAACTTTAGTTTCAAAATTTAACTCGAAATCATACACAATGCACTTCCTCTCTCTCTTTTAACTTAACCACCCACATCACATCAAAATCTCAGGACTGAGATTTATTTAAGGGAGGTGGGCTGTGATGCCCCTAGCATCTCAGGTGTATTAGTACTGACATTCATTAACTTAGTAACATCATTTCAAGGGCATTTTATATGGAGAGCATGCATAGGTTAGGTCATTTGAAGTAATTAAGCCTCGGTTTGCTGAAAATTGTATTTGCATTTGCAGAAGTAACTTTAATATTGATGTGAATTTGATAAAACTTTACATACCAAACTTATAGACAATTTCATGAGGAATGACTTTGGTATTTTGTGTCATGACATGCATAAAGGTTTGAACATGGTTTTGGGTCATTTTCTGTGAAATTGTGAAATTTGCCAAACTTAGACCTGCTTAGTAAATTCAAAATTTTGTGAAACAAAATTCAAAATCTTACCATAACTTGGATACCAAAGTTGTAGTTCAACAAATTCTAAGAAACATTTGTATAGTTCACTTTTTATGAAAATGCCCATAAATAGGCTTAACAGAATTTTAAAGATCCAAGAAATAGTTGGTCAAACTAGAGCTCCAGATATGAATTCATTCAAACTAACAAAATTTGAATAGAACCTAGCACCAAGACTTTTGACAAAGTTGTAGAGACTTAAAAGTAGCACAACTTTTGTATTTTGAGTTTCATCAAAATCGGACTCTAGGATGTTTAAAAACAGCAATTTCTAAAACATGTCTCAGCAATCAAATTGGGTTTTTCTTTTTTCGCATTTTCCTTTTCCCCCGGAGTTGTGACATGAGGGGCCCACATGTCGGGTACCTGCCCTCTGCGGGATGACGACACCGCCAGTGGGTCCCACCAATCCGCCTCCTCATGCACCCGGTCCATACAGGTCAAATTTGTTCCTTCCCGTGACCCCACCTGTCAGCTATCGCCGGTCCATGGACCATGTCCACCTGCACCCCTTTCCCTCTCCTCCCCTACCGGCGCTCGCCACCGGCCGGACGCCATGGCCACGCGGCCGTCGGCCTCTGCCCGCGCCTGCCCAGCTTGCCCCGACCCAAAGCGGAGGAGCGTGGACTCCTCCTCCATTTCCCCTCACTCGCCGCTCACTCCCTGGCTCTCCCCTCGCTCCCTCACCCTCTCTGTGTCGCTCGGCCGCCCGCCATAGGCGAGCTTGGAGCTCGATGCCTCGGCCCAGCTCCGTCCCTCCCCGCACCCCACCGTCACCGCCGCCGGCTTCGCCACTCCTTCCCGTACCCGACGCACACGACGGCGACGCCGTTCTACCCCCACCCTACCAGATCGGACTCACGACGCCACGGTCGCGCCCACCGGTTCGCCCCGGTTCACCGCCGCCAATCCGTCCGTCTGCTCCGCCTCCCGCGACACGAGCTAGGGGAAGAGGTTCCCCACTACCGGGAACATCTTCCCAAAGCTCGCCGGCTTCAAGGTCGCGCTTCCGCGCGCCGGTGCAGTCGCGAGCGGGCCCGGCTGCGGCGCGGCGCAGCCCCTGCCCGTGGTTGAAGAAGGCCCGGTTCTGTGATCTAGCCCCTGTAACTTCTGATTTTTCCGTTTTATTCCCATGCACTGTTGGGTGAGTCACAGATATCTTACGCGCTAGCCCCTGCATTTTAAAAATAATTGTGAATAGACCCTAGATCTGAGTATTTTCCATTTTTAAGTATTATTTCAGATAGTAAACTTCGAAAAATTGTAGGAAATCAAGGAAAAATGATAAAAATGCAAACTTAGTCTCATTTTGTTCCTTATTTACTAGATCTAAAGGCTAGGTGTGATGTAGATCTAGTGCAATGACTGTTTTGCCCTTGGTTTATTGCATGCGAAGTTTAAGCAAAATAAATAACAAAATAGGTGTAAATGGGTTCCAAAAATTAGGAAATTTGGGCAGTAGCTTTACCATGATGTGTACAGGCTGTGTGTGATTTTTGTCAAGCCTAGCTACACACTGTTAAGTTACTGTTTTGCCCTCATGCATGCATTTTGGGCATTTTTCAAAAGTGAAAATACTTGCTACATAAAAGTGCTTCAAAAATTCCACTGAAATTTGTATACTGCTCTGTGTCACCTAAATTGTCCAATTTTAAAGTTTCTAGTTCTGCATGTAAGTTTTTGTCGCTATTTTGAATTAGACAAATAATTGCACGTTAAAATGAATAATAGGAAGAGTGACCTTATTGTGCAAAATAAAGTCCAGGGAAAATCCTAGTGCTTTATAGTTAATGTTAGGCTCCAGAAAAAAAAACGTTTTGTGAACTTTATTGCTACTAGTTGCTTCGAGTCCTTATGTTGTCGCATGCGGTTTGTTAACCTACATTAGGTGATGGTTTGTACGATTTCTTAGTATGGGATAAGTTTTGGCATGAAAAGCATAACTCCACTTGTTGCTTACGGTTGCTCGCATCTCATCGACACCATATGCATGCATTTGCACTTCCTTGCACTTATTTCATTATATCATGCATGTCAGTCATAGAGTGACGCTCAATGTAGAAATGTGATCGAGGAGTTGCCGCCAGGAGCTACATCATGCAATTGTGTCCAAAAGACCAACTAAGAATCACTCACGACCTGGAGGGCCCATCAGTCGTGTTTGGAAGGAGTAGCAGTCCAAGTGATCAATGGGTTGCCTGGGGCAAAGCCCCACAACCTGACAAACTAACATAGTTTAGTTTGTTGGTTTGGTGAAGAATAAGCAAAGGTAGGCAGGACCATAAATTTTCCAGCTAATATTATCTTAATTGATGATTACGCATCCGCATTAGGAGTTGATTGAAACCAATTGCATTAGACTTCCTGGCCACCCTAGCCCTAGCACCTATAATAGAGTTCGTAGGACGAGTATGCCTAGAAATGCTAGGTGGGAGTAGACACGAGTGAAATGGAGTCATTTGTCATATAGGTGATTTCAAAATATCAAATTATTAAAGTGGATATGTTATTTATGCTTGTGATTTAAATAGAGACCGGGCGGAGATTTTTATGAGTTATTTACCATTTATGATGTTCTGCAATGGACTCCGCCCGAGTCATGTGAGGCCTGTTCGCTGTTCACCTGCTGATCGGCGTAACATTGCTAGAGTGCTTAACCGGGACATGGGACCAGTGAAAGTCTTACTTGAACCATCCGAAGAACAGAGACTTAGCCCTACCATGGGGTCTAGGGGCGCATGACTCATGGGAGGGCTGACCCGGGATGCCGTGGTATCGCTCCATAGGGGCTAAACCTGGGGAATGGTGGATTGGAATCGAACTTGAGATGGAACAAGTGGAGATGGGGTCTATATGTGGGAACGCGAAGGCAGTAAGCATATACCCCTGGCATGATAGTTATTCCCAGGAATTTAAAAATCGATTCGAATCGCTGATGCTCACCAGGTGTGGGAATGACAGATATCGCACACGGGCAACGTAGTAACTATTTAAATATGTTATATTATAAGTCATGTTTTCAAATTTCACTGGTTTGTATTTGTATGTTTACATTCTTGCAAGTTCTTATTATGATGACGATGATATATGCTCAGGATGAAATTGTTTACTTGAAGTCATTATATTACTGTTTAAAATCAATGGCTAAAGATCCAGATGCTAGTAAGCAAGCTTTGCATCAGCCGTAAACCCTTCCATTAAGCCCTACTGAGTAATTAGTACTCAGGGTTTGCCCCCACATTTTGAGTGCAGGTACTGATGACTTCTGGACAGTTGCTTGAAGGAGAGTAGTACCACTGGACTCGGTGCTGCTCGCCTTGCTCATCATTGTATGAAGACTGCTTAAGTTTTTTTTTTCCGCTGCGAGATGTTTTTGAAAATGCTTCCTCTATTTGTTTTGAACTTGACTTTTTTATGGCGTTACGTTTGAACTTGTATTTTATTTCAAACTGGTTTGTAAACTAAGTCTACTTATGCTATATTCAACTGCCTGGGATGATGTAACTGTTGTGGCTTCATCGAGAGCTGGATGTGTGTGATGTCGGTTCCTCTGGGAATAAGGTAATATCGAGAGCCGAATGACTCTCGACGGACGACCGGATTTGATTTAGTCTAAATACGCATGCAAGCCAGAAGTGGCAGGTGTACTTAGCCCTGGATTAAATCGGCAGGTTCCGGCACATCCTTCAGCCGAGTTTCTTTTACCATTGTCCATTACACGTACTTCCTTGTTGATGAAAATCGAGCCAACACCGGTGTACGCAGAGTACCCTAAGAACAATGGAGAGAAACGGGGTTTTGGTGCTCACTGCGATAAAGGTGGACGCCGCCACAGCACACGAGATTTTTAGAGTGGTTTGGACCGGCGGTGCGTAACATCCTACATCCTCTTTGGTGGTTTGGTTGATAGTAGTAATATTTTGGCCGGAGCCAAAGTACAATGGAGCTGGAAAAGCAACTCATAGTGTCTCGTCTGAGCATGTATGGAAAAATAGAGTGAGCTGCCTAGCAGCGTGCGAGTGGTCTGGAGAGGTTTGCGCGAGGAGCTGAGTAGTGTGCCCAGCCTGTATGGGGTGTGTGTATTGCCTAGGGCATAAGTCTCCCTTTAGCGCGGTGGTCTGCTCCTTATTATAGCACAAGAGAGGTAACCCGCGTTACAAGTCTGTGCGTATGAATAATTTATAAGGTATAGTGCATGTCTAGAAATAATGAGTAGGTGTGGTGCTGGTATAGAGTTAGTGGTGAGATCCCGTTGAACCGTTCATACTTAGGAGCCTATAGCCATACGCTGCATACAGCGTGTAGCCTGTGGCCATGCGCATACCGCATGTAGTCTTTTGCCCTGAGTGAAAATGTATTGTCTTGTATAATAGTATCTTCTATAGTTATGTTGTACTTTAATATTTAGATAGGTGTTATCATCGTTGTATTGTAGCATGCATGTCATGCATGAAGGCCAACCTTCGGAGAGCACCGTAGCTAGCCCTCGGAAAGCAACAATATGCACCAGTGCGCCCGGGCCCCAAGAGCCCCCGTGGCTGCCCCTGCGCATGCATGTGCATTCAGGCCGCATGCATGCAGCCCCCGCCGGGTGGAGATGATGATCGTCCTTTGCATGCTGTAGCATGTGTAGGCATGCACTCTGTATCCATTTGTTTTCCTTTATTCAAAGTCAAAAAACAGCGTCTCATCAAGTCTGGTAGCAAATAGCGTTATTCAGTAAAATAATAAAAGAAATGGCTTCTCACACATGCTGCCGCAATTTACCATTTGACCATACTACATAATATACTATCCTTTATTTAATGACGAGCCTGCACTAGGTGAACAACCTTGTGAGGCCGATAGGAGCACTCCTGAGACTACATGTTGCCTCATATGACAGTCGTATTTTCTGTATATGCTGACATATGGTATTTTGCTGTGCGGAAAGGCAGCGGAAGAGGGTACTCCTATCCGATAACGCTGACATAAGCCCCTGGGTCCGCTGGTTGATGGGGCGACATGTCTGCAAGTGGGGCCAAGTTCCAGGCTAGCCGCACACCAGCTTATGGGTATTTGGCTTCACGCTGACGAAGAAAGCACGCTTCATTTTTTTTTTCACTTGATAGCAGCAGCCAAGGGGTCCATGAAATTCATCTGGGCCCAGCAGGAAGCATATTGACAGAGGCTGAACGTTCCTGCCACAAGACGCAGCGCCAAGGACCCTGAGAAATCGTCCGGGGCCCTCGGCGGACAGCAAGGTGACGGAGGCCTGCACGCTCCGTCACTGGACGCAGCACTAAGGACTCAGAAAATATTCTGGGGCCCCCGCCGGACGGCAGGGTGACAGAGGCCGTGCGCCCCGTCGTTGCAAGCAGTGCCAAGGTTCGTCCCGGCGCAGAGATGGCCGTGCGGGGGTTCATCCAGATGCGGAGGTGGCCAGCGTGGAACGTGTCGGGCGCAGCCGGGGTTCGTCCCGGCGCGGAGGTGGCCAGCGCGGAACGCGTCGGGCGCAGCCGGCCGGGGCTTCATCCCGGTGCGGAGGTGGCCACCGGGGTTCGTCCTGGCGCGAAACGCGTCGGGCGCATTCGGTGGTTCGTTCCAGTGCGGAGGTGGCCGGCGTGGAACACGTCGGGTGCAGCTGGAGGTTCGCCCTGACGCGGAGATGGCCGCCTTGGGTTCGTCCCGACATAGAGGTGGCCGCTGGGGGTTCATCCCGGCGCAGAGGTGGCTAGCGTGGAATGTGCCAGGCGCAGCCGGGGGTTCGCCCTGGCATGAAGGTGGCCACCGGGGGTTCGTCCTAGCGCGGAGGTTGCCGGCGCGGAACGCGTCGGCGCAGCGGGGGGTTCGCCCCGGTGCGGAGGTGGCCTGCCGGGGGTTCGTCCCGGTGCATAGGACGCGTCGGACGCAGCTGGGTGTTCGTCCTGGGTCCTGACGAGGTGATGCTATCTTCCTCCCAGGCCCCCGGGGCCTTGCTTGGGTCGACTTGCTCACTATTTGCGCGAATAAAATTCTCTGAAAGCAGTAGTTACTCTTCTTATGGGGATAGCCCTTCATACCTTACTTGCTACTTTCATCTAAAGCCCCGAGGGTATACTCTGTACTTTGCTCGAACGACCACAGCTAGGAGATTCAGGAACAGGAAGTTGCTATAGTCGAGAAGCGAATAAACTGGTGAAGGTGGGCCATACCGAGGCACAACGACCCATCATGGAAGCCACGACTTAGCTGTGCCCGGGGCACTACTTCGTACTAGGATGCCGAGACAACTCAACTAGGTTTCCTGATGCTGACTCCTAACCCCGGCCCTTGCCACAGACACCGGCTCTCCCCCATGTCTTAGACTAACGTAGTTTCAGGGTTTCATTGATGAAACCCCGCAAGGATAATATATCCAAATTCATGAATATACGAAATTGACATTCATTGGATTTCAAAGGATAATTTACATTTCTTACAAATCTACGAGCACCTATGGTACATGATGGATGGGGTTGTCGTAAACTTGTAGTGATGTCCCATGCCTACAAGGAGATAAATGTCAGAATAGTTATGCATAGATATTATTTTTGTCATTAGACCAGTGCAAAGGGAGATCATATCCCATCATTAGAGTTTATCTGTGAGTTGTGTGGACTACCCGGAGGGCCACACAACAACATACCGCAGTTTAGCCATGCCACGGGGCGCTGCCAGTGTCAGGCCAAATCATGACGACCTGCTGCAGTGAGATGGATGAGAAAACCATGCATCGAGCCGCATACTGCAGCTTACCCATACCTGGGACATTTCCCCAGTTAACATGCAAAAGTTTTTAGTATAGAGTTTTCCAGTTTTACCGGGCTTAAAATCATCCGAGGCACCAAGCCGAAAATATCTGGAACACCAGGCTAAAAAAACCATCCGAGAGGAGTGAGTTTGAGAAAGTTTGCTCATGTTTCCAGGGGGGAGGGGGGCGTCACTTGCGGGAGCGAGGCGAGGAGGAAGTAAAGGTCCCGGGGATGCCTTTCTTGGGGGCGAGGAAAGAGTAGAGGTTCTGGGAACGCCTTTCCCAAGCCTCCGACGCTCGCGGGCAAAGATGAAGTAGAGATCCCGAGAACGCCTTTCTTGGGCCCCCGACACTCGCAGGCAAAGATGAAGTAGAGGTCCCGGGAATGCCTTTCCCGGGCCCCCGACGCTCGCAGGCGAGGATGAACTTACTGTGATGGAACAACAACCACCACAACAGCGCACCATGCCCCTATCTAGCACACCAATGTTGATAAAAATCGAGCCAACACCGGGGTACGCAGAGTACCCCAAGAAGAATGGAGAGAAACGGGGTTCACCAATGTTGATAAAAATCGAGCCAACACCGAGGTACGCAGAGTACCCCAAGAAGAATGGACAGAAATGGAGTTCTGGTGCTCACTGCGATAAAAGTGGACGCCGCCACAGTACACGAGATTTTTAGAGCGGTTTGGACCGGTGGAGCGTAACACCCTACGTCCTCTTTAGTGGTTTGGTTGATAGTAGTAATATTTTGGCCGGAGCCAAAGTACAATGGAGCTCGAGAAGCAGCTCATAGTGTCTCATCTGAGCGTGTATGGGAAAATAGAGTGAGCTGCCTAGCAGCTTGCGAGAGGAGCTGTGTGCCTAGCCTGTATGGGTGTGTGTGAATTGCCTAGGGCGTAAGTCCCCCTCTGGCGCGGTGGTCTGCTCTCTATTATAGCACAAGAGAGCAGCCTGCGTTACAAGTATGTGCGTACGAATAATTTATGAGGTATGGTGCGGGTCTAGAAATAATACTGAGTATGTGTGGTGCTGGTACAGAATTGGTGGTGAGAGCCTGTTGAACTGTCCGTACTTGGAGCCTATAGCTATACGCTGCATACATCATGTAGCATGTGGCCATGCGCATACCGCATATAGCCTTTTGCCCCCCTGTCAAAAGGTATTGTCTTGTATAATAGTATCTTCTGTAGCTATGTTGTATTTTAATATTTGGATAGGTGTTATCGTCGTTATAGTATGCATGCCATGCATGCAAGGCCAACCCCCGGAGAGCACCGTAGCTAGCCCCCGGAAGGCAACAACATGCAGTAGTGCTGCCCCCTGCGCATGCATGTGCATTCAGGCCGCATGCATGCAGCCCCATCGGGGTGGAGATGATGATGGTCCTTTGCATGCTGTAGCATGTGCAGGCATGCACTCTGCACCCATTTGCTTCCCTTGTGTCCAAAGTAAAAAAGCGGTGTCTGATCAAGTCTGGTAGCAAATAGTGTTGTCCAGTAAAATAATGAAGTAAGTGGCTTCTCACGCATGCTGCCACAACTTGCCATCTGACCATACTGCACATTATGCTATCCTTTATTTAATGATGAGCCTGCACCAGTGAACAACCATGTGAGGCCGATAGGACCGCCCTAGGACTGCATGTTGCCTCATATGACGCCGTATTTTTTTGTATACGTTGACATATGGTACTTTGCTGTGCGGGAAGGCAGCAGATGAGGGTACCCCTATCCAATATCGCTGACATCCATCTACTACAATTTAGAGAATTTGAATTGTTTAGTAATTCTTAAATATGCACTATTAGATTCTGTATGTAATATGTGTTGGTTCTTGTCAATTTGTGTAATGCTGGCACTCTGGCTGGTCATTGGGTTAAAACAGTTAATCATATTTATCTTAAGATTTTAACTTATTAAACCTATTTAAGGCATTGACTAACTGTTTTAATTATAAATTATCGATTTTCGACTGATCTCGAGATGTTCCCGGTCGAATAGTTTCCTTTCCGAAGTTTCCCTCATTCCGCCACCGTACTTGTTTGCGGTAATATCGTTTTTTATTCCATTTCTGAGAAATAATATGAAACCAATCTAGCATTCTTCCGGTTGTTTCTGGCCGTTTTCATCGCTAAGGATGATGACGAGAGCTTGTCGTCCACAGAGCCGCTTTATCCCCATTTGGAGAAGTAATCGCGTAAGAAAGCTTGGTTTCACATGATATTAGTAATCCAACATGATGCAAAAATATGATTAAAAAATAAATTTAGAAAACTATAAAGTTTAGGATGTGAGATGTGATTTATCATTTATCTTAGCTTTCTAATACCCTCAGCTTTTTGAGGCCATTGTGTGAGAACTACATGAGGGAAAATCGCATGAACGAAGAATATAACATGCAACAAGATTGATCTGTCCAAGAAACTGAGCACTTCTATTGAGATGAATCAGATGGCAAACACCTTGAGAATTTGGGATATTGTATTCCTTTGACTAGGCTCACTCATCCTCTGGACACAAGATCAACCGAGCAAAGTCACCAAAACGTTATGTTGAGAACCAACTTGAAATCATTTGCCGAATCGCGCTGATCTTCTTGGGATCCTTTCCTTTATATAGTAAACTTGAGATTACATAGGATCTGTTATCCGGGTTTACATCTCCACTATTGAACGTTGGCAATAAACTCTAGTGCATCTGCGCATGAAGAAGCGGTCACATACTCGCATATTCTGAACGTTATCACATCTTTATAACTAACAAGCGCAATCAACGTTAATTAGCATACGCATCGTACTCACTAGAATGTTGAGCATCATCTAACATGGCTCCTTTAGGTAGACTGAGACTAGAGGGGATGAATAGGAGCACTTAAAAACTCAAATTCAAACCCTAAAGCAACTTGCACCAAAGAACACGTGTATCCGGCACTGTCCACTAAACAGATACAAGCCAGATACAAAGAGGAAGCACTGCTCAAATGTCCAAAGAAACAGACGCAAACCGAGTCAAAAACCTCACCCGGCAGAGAGCACCAGACGGACTTGACCACCGGACAAAATAGACATAGGGTACCGTTGGGGGAGAAAACCCAGAGGTCACTTCAAGGGACTCAACAATGGGGATAAGGAAGTGGAGTGATGGTAAATTACTGCCATGTGTTTTTTTGTACACGGGCACCCCACGGGGGTATTTATAGGAACACCAACCGTCCAAGGGTGCAATTACATTGACGCCTTCGGTCCCCGGAATATTCTAGGGTACAATAGTCTTTTGGCTCCAAAAGTTCAAAGTGGGCCCTCTGACGCCACGTGTCTCATCACCTCTTCGTGGAGCAGTTCCCTTTGCCCTGAAGTGGCTATTCTTCGCTCTGAAGTGCAACTCGATGCTTGGCTCCATGGCACCACCGCCTTCCCCTGAAGTCCATGCCTCAAGGTCTTGATCTTCGGGCTACATGCCTTCTCGCTCCGAAGCTCAGGGCCTTCGTCCCGAAGATCTTGGTTCGGGGGCCCCGGACCTTCAGGAGCATCAGCGTCCTCATGTTTGGGCTTCATGATGGATCTCCCCGTTGTCATTGGTCTTTGTCCCAAACAGCCCACCTCGGGCATCTGTCCTCGGGGATTCCCGCATTTCAGCTCCCGCGGTCTCTGCCTAGGCCTAAAAAACTGAGCTGGAAAATTAATCCCCCAACACTAGCCCCTCACGGGCGATATCCAAAGTATGAGGGTAGATCCTATCCTTGTCTCTTCGCGCAGTGAAGGGGGGAAGAAATAGGCTTAGTTTTTCCTCTCCCCATTTTTTTACACGTGTCGTCTCCGCGTTGTCCGACGGTTCACCGTGAGGACACGTGTTGCCTTTATGCGTGTGGGCGATTGTTAGCCTACCCTTGGGCAGCTATATAATCTGGTGGATCTGTGGTCATTTACCTTTTTCCGCGGTTGCTTTCAAGTTTACTGAGTTCAGAGCAAAAGCCTACGCGGAGCCCCTGTTGAGTGAAGAGGTTCCCCCAGGTTTGGTTTTTGCACTGTTGACATTTAGTTCTCAAGTTCCTTGGGATGACGAAGGTTTTCGAGAGGGTATCTTTGTGGACCATGGAGTTTCCGCGGAGCTGAGTTACTTCGGCCAGTTTAGCGAAGTGGGCTAAGAAAGGGTGTTTTTCTGAAGGTAGTGCTCGAGTTCCTACTACGACTATTCTGGCCCCTGAGCAGGACGAAGTGGTGGTGTTTTGGGATTTGTTTGAGGCTGGTCTTTGATTCCCTATTGACAAGGCCGTGTGCAACATCCTCCAAGAATATGGGCTTTGGATGCATCATATTACCTCGAACGCTATTGTGAAGCTTTGCGTTTATATGTGGGTAGTGAAGACAATGAGACTACGCCCCACGATTGATGGTTTTGTTGCTATTCACATCATTCATCACCAGCCTAAGACTATGAAGCAGGGTGACATTGAGAAAGAGTTGCTCTTCGCATGCATGAATTTCAAGTACCCCAGTTCTGTTAGCAGCCCCGTTGTTGCTTACCGTAATAAGTAGGATAATGATTGGCATGAATTTTGGTTTTATGTGAAGCTTGATCACTTTGTTCCTGGCGAAGCTCATCCGCTATATACTGCGGAGGTTGGATACCTTCATAGTCAGTTTACGCTGAAGCCGAAGAGACTAGATGTTGGTAAGGCCTTTGCTATGGCTCCCGAAAGGATTTCTAAGATTTATGGTACTCGTGATCTTGTGGAGGAGTACTGCGGCTGTGAAATCTTTCCAGATTGCGGCGGGTGGAGTGTTGAGTACTGGATTACTGATATCAAGGAGGAGATCCAGATTCTTGATTTCGCGAGGTGTTTTAGTCTATCGAAGGAGAAGATACACATACAAAAGATTGAGAGAGCCGCTATTGCTTTCTTGGACAAGGTTGCGATGAGTGAATGGAGGAAAATCGAGGAGGTTCTAAAGGGTTGCTGAAACAACCGTCTGTTTGAGTTCTTCTGTATTGCGGTTGGTGCCCGTGGCTTGGAAAGGGGGGCCAAGAAAAGGTCTATGGAGGAGGAGAAATCACAAGTGGTCGCGGGTGGAACTCTGTCTAAGAAGATGACGAGGAGGAAGGTGGCATCGAAAAAGGCAAAGTTGGGGGAGAGTGCTAGCACCAGTGTGTCAAAGCAGGTCTCTTCACCTCGGGCTGCCGAAGCTGTGGGCGGTGTCTTGGCCGCTGGTGGTCTCGGTATCCTTGCGGAAGCTGCTAATGCCTAAACACAGGAAAATACGGGGTTGCACGAGCCAGAAGCCAGCCGGGCGTGGGTCGGGTCGGATGGCGGCACTCTTGCTACGGCAAGGGAGGAGTCCACAGGTGCTGACGCAAGTACTCGCGGTGCTACCAGCGGGCTGATAGCCCCCTCGGGCCATCCTGAAGGTACTCGCGGGGCCTGTCTAAGTGAAGATGATATTGGGGTCATTAAAGATGGCATGTATCTTTGTGGCGTTGTTGCTAACTTTGAGTTCAGCAATGGCGAAGATGAGGAAGAGGGCGCTGACATGGTTGATATTTTAAGGACCGACAAGGAGGTCGTTGTGGGCACGCCTCCGGATATTCGCGCCACTTAGGCTGAAAGGAGATCCACGTCTTCTGGAAGTGGTTGTAGCTTTGGCACAGAAGATAGTAGTGGCTATCTCGTTAGTAAAGAGGATCCAGGATCTATGGCTCGAGAGTTGGGTTTTCCTGAAGATACAAGGATTCTTGGGGGGAACAGGAAGAGTGGGATTATGTTGTACAGCTGCTTGAGTGAGGGGAAGATGCTTTCTGAAGCAAAAAAGGTCTTTCCGCTTTCCTATTATGGAGAAAGATTTCTCTAACGATAGGGCCGAAGATCTCTTCATGGCCACGGAAGATCTTTCTCTAAAGGTATGTGTTTTTCGATGTTGTTTGTTGAGTTTTGTTTCTAATGTGGGTTTTGCTGTTCTTTCTTGTAATTGCTTCGCAGACACTGCTTGCTGCCCGTGCTTGCCGCGCATCGGCCATGAAAGATTTGGAGGTAGAGGAAAGCAAGGTTGCCCTGCATTTGTGATGCGTTGAGCGGAGCAAAGCTAATAAGCGGAAGGTCCAAGAGTTATATGAGTCTACGCGGATTGAAGAACTTAGTAAAGAGAATGAACTGCTTAAAGCTTCGATCACTGCTCAGGACACGATTGTGGAGGAGGGACGATCTGCGAAAACTCGCTGCTCCGAGCTTGAGAAGATCATTGCTGATACTACTCCGAAGCTCCAAGAGCTCGAGATCGTCCTTAAGCAGAAGGATTCTTTGAAAATTGAAGTTTCGGAGCTTCGGGAGGTGAGACGGGTAGCAGAGCAGCAGGTACTGGACCTGAAGAGGGAAAAAGAGGAAGTTGCTATTGCCGTGAGGAACGGGGCTGACAAGGCTAAGGAAGCTATGTCCACGTCTATTCGCTCATTGGGTAGCTTGCCTGGTGAGTTTGAGTTTGATGAGGCTTGCGCTTCTGAGATTTTCAGCTGGCTGTCGGGTCATGCTGCGGACCTTGGTAAGCTGGGAGGGCCTTTGGTGGGATTAGCGTGGGAGTTGCTCTTCGTGTCGTTATGACCGAGATTCTCAGACTGTTGGGGGATCAGAAGGACAAGCTTTGAGATTTGTGCGAACCTAGCGTTCTTGGCCTTCGGTGGATGATTATGCGAAGACTCCCACGTCGGCGAAGAGCATAGCCAGCAACTTTCTGAAATCCTTTTGAAACACCGTGGAGAGTAGATCGCCGTGTTGGAGACTGAACGCTTAGCGCTGAAGGTGATTTGCTGTTGTTGTTTGATTTCGCTTGTGCTTAACGTATCTTCTGACTTGGTTGAAACCATATTTGGCAGCGGCACGAAGAGTTTTGTTGTTGGATTGATGACTCTCTTCGTTGTTTGTAGGCAAGGGATGTGCCTGGTAGTAGTCAATCATCTTCGCAGCCGTCGATGAAGGATGTGGGTGCTAGAACATCTTCGTAGTAGCTTGTGAGAGCGACGATGCTAGCAGTAGCCGCGGTTCGGGCGAAGAGCAGGTGTAGGATAGTGCTTGATAGTTGTTCTTGCACTTGTAAGTTTGAGACCTAGTATTCTAGCATGTAGTATATTTGGGGAGGAGACAATGCTATTTTTGAGATCCCTGCGCAGGTTCTCTAGTTTGGGCCTGCGTGGGTGATCGAAGATGTAGTTCATATCGTGATGAATTATCAAGACTTCTTCATTTCTGGAACTATTTGGAGTCGTTATCGAGAAAGATTTCTGAATTGCGCATTTTCTGATTTTTGGTATTGGAAGCTTAGGCACTACGACCTTTGCAATGCGAGGACCAAGAGATTTTTCAAATCGTTTTGCAAAAAACCGGTGGAGCACCATAGGGTGCTGACAAAGAGAAATACTCACCATGAGATTAGCTTGATGTTCTGCGGTTTCTTCGCGCCTCTGATGGGGCTTCTAGAGCCGAAGCCGGAGCATATTGATGAGGGTGTCCTTGGTCCTTTCACTCCTTTGGGGTACGCATTTCGTGCTTCTTGTTCTTCTTTCGCTGGGAAGGAGATAGTTTGCGTAGAAGAGGATATCTCCTCGGATTGACGCTCAATATGCTTCGTGGTTTCTAGAGGTGTTGATCTCTTAGTGCAGGGATGTTTTAATTGTGTATAGTAACGAAGGTGAAGATATGTCCTTCGAAGAGTTCAGCAAGATCATTGATGTAATGTTAGATAACACCGTAGATGTTATACTCAATGAAATGTCTGTACATGTGGCTCATAACGTCGAAAATAAAGGAGTGTTGTGTACGTGGTATGCAATTTTCATAGAAATAATTTATTTCGCGAAGTGCTAATGGTGGTGGCCTTCGTTTTCATCGCGATGGTGGTGTTTGGGCGTATTTTCGCTAGGCCTACTTTTATTGTTATTATCTTCACAGGCATGACTGCCTAGCCTTTCGGTGCTTTTTATGACCGAGACCTTTGCAAGTGTGGCCGCCACCTTTGTAGGCGTGGTTGCCGTTTCTTTCGGTTCTTTTACGACTGACGCCTTTGAAGTGGCTAACACCTTTGCGAGCTTGACTGCCGCGCGCTATCGTGTGGCCCCTTGGGCTGCTATAAATGGGGGCATTGTACTAGTTCTTCACTGTGCTGAACATTCCCGGTGTGGAGCGATGGGGTTTGTTGTGAATAAGGCTTTGCTTCACCTGGCCTATTTGCTTTGCGGATCTTCAGGTCCTTCGGATTATGAGATTCTCCTAAACTTCTTCCATGCCAGGTTAAGCCTGGTATGAGATCAGGTCAAAAGATTCCCCTAAGGGCGTGTTGTTATGGTCTGGTCAGACTATGGAACCACTTGCCTCGCGGTGAGCGGTGATGAATAGTGGTTACAATGTCGCCAGCCTATCGTTTATGGGAGCTTGATGGCTGGTCCTTGCGTTGTCAGTTGACATCGTCCACGCCACCAAGATTTGTGATGTCTTAGCCGGGTTGTCCTTTCGCTTGTAATGGTTTTGTATTTTACCATTTGGTGATGTTCTTCTTGGCTGGTTTGGTTGTGTGCTGCTGTGCAACGAGCTCCCCTCAATCCAAGGTGCGATGTATCTTCGCGTGGTTCGTGGGGCAATATGTTTATTTTACCTTCACACCTAATTTTTAGATGCTCGTCCTTGGTCTTTGGTCAAAGATATTTATTTGGTTTTCGGTTAAGGATATTTATTTTATCTTCGCACTATCCCTTTTTTGGAATTGCGTCCTTGATCTTCGGTCAAGGATATTTATTTTATCTTCGTGCTATCCTTTTTTGGAATCACTTCCTTGATCTTCGGTCAAGGATATTTATTTTATCTTCGTGCTATCCCTTTTTTTTGATGCGCTCTTGATCTTCGGTCAAGGATATTTATTTTATCTTCACGCTATCCCTTTTTTGGATGCGCACCATTGATCTTCGGTCATGGATATTTATTTTTTGATCTCTTACGTCATCTCCGCAAGTTAAGTTATGCAGGTGCATAATGCCTCTTGTTTCATTTGCGGCTGCGTACTTAATTTTTTTGCCAAGAACTTTGTACGACGGAAGTTAGGGCGGGGACCCTTTCCATGTTAAAAGCTCCCTACCGTGCTTTAGTTTGTTATTTTCAAGCACGCTTCGCGATTTAGGCAATCGCATTTCATACATGGTACTCGCCTCGTTAAAAACCTCACCCCCTCGCTGACGAAATTGTTGTCTAACAAGGAGTTGCCCTGTGAGGAAAAGAGTACGAGTGCCCGTTCTGTTTGTTACATCACTGTTGTCCGAATGTTTCAAAAAAGGGAAAAAGAGAAATTACAAACTTCAGATTTACACGAAGTGTTTTTTTAGCATGTCGATGTTCTAGGTGTATGGTAGCTCTTCGCCATCTAGGGTATTCAGCTTGTATGCTCCTTTGCCTACTTCAACTGCGATGTATGGTCCTTCCCACTTGGAGTCCATCTTGGTCTTGTCTCATGTTCTTCTCTTGAGGACGAGATTCCCCGAAGATATGAGCCTGGGCTTGACTTTCTTGTTTCTCCATCTTTGTGTTTCTTCTTGGTAGCTTTCGATGTTTTGGATTGCCTGTAGCCTCACTTCTTCAAGTGCATCTTTGTTTGTCATGAGGTCTTCATCGGTTCCTGAATATTCAACTCTGTATGACCGGAGGTTGATTGATTCTGGTGTTACTGCCTCTTCGCCGTATAAGAGGCGGAATGGCTTGAACTTTGTTGTTCTGTATTCTGTAGTGTTATGCGACCATATTACCCTTGGCAGCTCTTCGACCCATTTACACTTCAGTAGTTCCGTGATTTTTTTTTCTTGATGCTAGTAAAGATTATAATGTTTGCTCTTTCGACTACACCGTTGGACTGTGGGTGGTAAACAGATGCAAAGCATAGTTTTGTTCCTATTTCAAAGCAGAACTCTCTGAAAGTTGTGCTATCAAATTGCTTCCCATTATCGACTATTAGCTCCCTCAGAACTCCAAAGCGGCAGATGATATTCTGCCAGAAAAATTTCTGAAGGGCTGAAGAAGTAATTTTCTGTAGTGGCTTTGCTTCGATCCATTTCGAAAAATATTCAACTGCAACTGCGGCATAATGGTGATTTCCTTGGCTCGGGGGTAGCGGGCCCACTATGTCCATTCCCTACTTCGCAAGAGGCCAGAATGGGGGAATTAAATGTATCTCTTGGGGAAAGTAATTGTTGTACTTGAAGAATCTCTGGCAATTGTTGCAAGTTCTCACGAGGTAATCTGCATCCAATACGGCTGATGGCCAATATAAGCCCTGTCTGTGGCCTTTGATACTAGCACCCTTGTGCTTATATGCGAAGAGCACCAACCATTGTGTATTTCTTCGAGTAATTGTTTTCCCTCTTCTCCTATTATGCATTTGAGGAGTGGGGTGTAGACTCCGCTTCGATATAGATTGCCATTTAGCATGCAATAGTTTTTCGCTCTCAACGGTATTCTTTTCTTCTCCTTTGCGTTCATTTTATCTGTTCGGCCTTGCAGTACTGCTACTATGGGTGCCCTCCAATCTTCGACGTGAATTGCACTGATCTTGTTTTGCATCGACTAATTTGTCATCGATTGACCTTTGAGTAAGAGTTTCGTGAAGACATCCGCGTGGTAGAGGTTGCTGATTCGAGGCCGCCTGTGCTAAGGAATCTACTTCTTCATTTACTGTGCGTTTTATGCATTTAACCGTGACTCCGGCGAAGAGGTTTTCCATTAGATGCACTGCTTGGAGACATCTGTTCATGGTTGGATGTCTAGCTCTGTGACTTTTGTCAATATGCCCCATGATCAGTTCTAAGTCTATTAGCACTGTTAACCTTCGGACTCCTAGTGACCTTGCTTTCCAAAGTCCCAACTGTAATGCTTCATATTCCACCACATTTTTTGTTGTTCCGTCGAAGTTCAGCCTGGCAATGTGCCTAGACTTAGCCCCTTGTGGGGATGTTATTATTGCTGCAGCTGTTGATCCTCTAGATTTGTAGGATCCATCACACTGAATGACCCATTCATTGTTGGTTTTATATGTGATGTCTTCGACTTTCGGCGGTGTCCAATCCGCCACAAAATCTGCGAGAACTTGTGATTTGATTGCTGTTCTGGTAATGAAGTCAATTCCGTACTCTGCTAATTCTATTGCCCACTTTGCTATATGACCAGAGGATTGCATGTTTCCGAAGACATCTCGCAGGGGGTATGAAGTTGGCACTTTGATGCTGTGACTCTGAAAATAATACTGAAGCTTTCTTGATGCCATGAGGATTGCGTATGCCATTTTCTCAATTTCAGAGCAATTTCTCTTCGAAGAGGAGAGTGCTTCTAATACGAAGTAGATTGGGCATTGTTGCTTTTTGTTGTCTTTCTATCTTTCTTCGACTACGATCGCACTAATTGTTGCATTGGTGGCTGCAATGTATAGAAGGAGTTCTGCATTTGGTGTTGGGCTCGTTAATACTGCGACATTCTCCTGGTATTCTTTTAGGTCTTCGAATGTTTTTGTTGGTCAAGGCCTAGTGCTTCATGGTTCCATTCTTTAGAACTTGAAAGAAGGGCAAACTTCTCTCCGCTGATTTTGATATGAATCTATTTAGTGCTACAATTCTGCCCGTTAATGCTTGCACTTGTTTTCTTGTCCTGGGGCCTCCATGCTTCTATTGGCCTGGACCTTCTCTGGTTTTGCTTCGATACCAGTCTTCGATATTAGGCACCCTAATAATTTTCATTTTTTCACGCCGAAGGTACATTTATCAAGGTTGAGTTTGAGCTCATACTTTCTGAAGTTTGTGAATGTTTCCCTTAGATCTGTGATGTGATCTGCTGCTTTTCTACTCTTTACAACGATATCATTGACACAAGTTAGGATATTTCTTCCAATTTGAGTTCTGACTACTATTGCTATAATTCTGCTAAAAGTTGAGCTGGCGTTCTTCAGCCCCTCTGGCATTCTTTTGTGGCAATACGTGCCACATGGTGTTATGAAGCTTATCTTCATTTTATCTTCTTCGCATAGCCATGTTTGGTGGTAGCTAGAGAAATAATCCAGCAGGCTTAACATTTCGCAACCTGCGGCTAAGTCGATTAAGCTGTCAATTCTTGGTAAAGGGTGGTTATCTTTGGGGCATGCTCGGTTGAGGATTGTGTAATCAATGCACATCCTCCACTCACCACTCATCTTTCTGACCATTACCACATTGGACAGCCAGTCTGTGAATTGCACTTTTCTTATCACATCTGCATTGAGTAACTTTTGTACTGCTTCTTTGGCGGATTATGTTCTCTCTTCGGATGTTTGCTGGAGCCTTTGTTTTCTTGTCTTGGCATTTGGGTCAACATGTAGCTTTTGTTCTATGATGGATCTGCTGACCCCTGACAGGTACCGAAGGCTTCCATGCGAAGATATCTTGGTTGTCGCGAAGGCATTGTAATAGTTGTTCTTCCTCTTCAGGGCATAGAGTTGTGCTTATTGTCACGCATTTGTCGAGAACATCTTCGCACAATGGCACCATCTTGGTGAATTCGTGAGGTTGAGCTTTCTCTGGTTCATTTCTCTCTTTCTGTTCTTTGACATTTTCGTCTTCGAAGTCTTCCGAAGTTACCTTAATTGTATGAATGTTCTTGTTTGACAAGGATGCGTTCATTTCTGCGTCTCTTGCATCTTTGAATTCCTGTAGATAGCCGGTACTCCTGCTGGCGTGGGCATATTCATGCAAAGGTATCCCTGATGAATAATGGCTTGGAATTTATTGATTATTCCTCTGCCGAAGATGGCGTTGTATTGGTAGTCAATGTCGAATAGTATCTACTCAGTTCTCCTGAACTCGCCTTCACAGAAGGTTACATTGATTTTCTTTTTGCCGATGGCTTCGATTTTTTTGCCACTGAAGCCATATAGCGGTTGGTCAGTTGCGTCCAAGTCTTCGAGTTTAGAACCCATGGTGAAGTAGCAATTCTTGAAGATTATGTCTGTCGTGCTACCATTGTCCACTAAGTATTCTACTGATATCATTTCCCATGAAATGTACTGAGTTTATCCCTACTATGGCTCATATGACAAGTGGGTCTTTGTGAGGGTAGTTCTTCAACTTGAGATCATCTTCGGAGAAAGTAATGGGCATGCTTGACCATTTTGTTTTGAAACATGTCTCTTCAGGAGACATGGTTGACACACCAGAGATAATCCTTTTTTCTGTTTTTTGGTTTCATGCCGTGGCTTTCCGGAGCCACCGGTGATTGCGTTAATGACATTGACTATGTGGGTTTGCAGTTTGTTCTGGTCATTTGCAGGGTTTTGGGATGTTGTCTCTTCGATTTTGGGTTGCATTTATGGTAGGGCATCACAATGCTGGGATTGGGTGGCTGTTGGCCAAGCCTTGTTGGTGGATTTGGTGGCTTTGTTGCTGGGGTAGAGGTGTATGGCTTTGCTGTGGAGGTGGAGGTGGAGGTGGTAGGAGGTATATTTGAGGGGATGGGGATAGTTGCATTGGGGGTTTGCTGAAGGTAACTGTGGGTTATGTAAACGGTAGCTTGGGGCAAAGTAATTCATTGGTCTGTACATTGTTGTGTATTCTATCACTGTTGTGTAGTGGATTGTCCTTGGTTGTGTGGCGTGCTTGGTTCTGGTTTTGGTTTTGGGTATGTGTTTGGCTTTGCATTTTTTGCTGGACTTCTTGGGTGATTGGGACAGTTCTTGGTTGTATGCCCTTTCTCTTTATCGTGGAAGATACAATATGGGGTCCCGTTTGAATGACCGAATCTTCCTCGGCCTCGGTAGCCTCTGCCCCTCTTCCTCTATATGAAGAGGCGCTTTCGATCTTTTTCTTGCTGTCTGTCGTCTTCGATTTCGATTGAGTTTACATGAGATGACTGTCTGCTTTGCTGAGGGTGCCTCTACTCTTCATTTTCTTGCCTCTGCCAATTGCTTCGGCAGTGAGCTCTATCCTCGTTCTGTTTCGCAGTTGCACCATGATGGCGTCTAATCTTCTTCTTTTGCCACTGTCAGACTTACATTATTCTTGGACTATGTCGAAGAGCTCTTTCTCACTGCTTGGTCTGTTTCTGTCGAGATATTCTGCTGCAGGTTCCCATTTTTATTCCCTCGATCATCGTAACTGATAACTATGTCTTCGCCTACATTTGGGGCTTATGCCCTCAGCTTGACGAAGCTGCTAGGAGATACTGCTACAAGGTTTCATCATTTTTCTGCCTAGCAGCTATGTAGGTCTCCTACTGTGTATATTTCTGGATGGAAACCTTGAAAATTGTCTAGTAGCTTGTCCCTGAGCTGTTGCTAGGAGCAGATGCTGGCGTGCAGGAGAGAAGTGAACCACTGAGCTAGGTCCTCTGAGAGCCATGATGAAAGACTTTCGCTTTGACTAGCATTGTTGCCTCCAGCTGAAGATATTGCTGCTTCATACCTCATGATGAACTCTTTTGGGTCTGAGTCTCCGTCATACTATGGGAGTAGAGCTGGTATCTTGAACTTCGGTGGCCATTGTATATTCTCTAGCTCTGAAGCAAGAGGTGAGGATGCTGGTGTTCCTCTTCGAATGTTGCGAGGCCTTTAGTCTTTCCAGTAGGGCTCATGGTTTTCTTGTTCATATTGACCATATCGATTGTCGTTATCATCATCTTCGATGTCGATTTGTTCGTGATGGTCCTCTTGGTATGGTCGAATTTTCTAGGGTTTGGATTTCACGATGTATTGATTGCATCGACTCCTGTAGTTTCCTCATTTTAGTCCTAGAGTTCTTCTTGCTCCTTCTGTTTGATGAGGAGCTGTAAATGCTCCCTTTTCTTTTGCAGTTGATGTTGGGCTTATTCATATCTTGCCAATTCCTCTTCCTGTTCGTTCCTCGTTCTTGTATTTCTTGCTTCGATCTAGGATTTGACCTTTTGTGCGATTGCTTAGGTGCACTCTCTGGTATATCTCTATTTCTTCGTCGGTGAATGTTGGCTAGCATGGCTGGCCTTGATTCATTCTTTGGTCTTCAGTTTGTCAGGTGGCTTCATTCAATTTGTAATGTCCCCCCATTGGAACTCCTTGGGAGATCTTGCAGTATGGTTTGTGGCGGATCTTCAGCTTGTCGGAGTGGTTCCGGTGGTTGCAACTGCTACTGCTACTGATGCCGCCATTGATGTGGTTCTCTTTCGGTGGCGCCATGGTATCAGACACGGTGGGCGCCAAACTAGTTGGGGGAGAAAACCCAGAGGTCACTCCAAGGCACTCACAATAGTGGGGATAAGGAAGTGGAGTGATGGTAAATTACTGCCATGCGTTTTTTTTGTACACGGGCACCCCACTGGGGCATTTATAGGAACACCAACCATCCAAGGGTGCAATTACATTGACACCTTCCTAACCCCTAGGTCCCTAGAATATTCTAGGGTACAATAGTCTTTTGGCTCCAAAAGTACAAAGTGGGCCCTCCGACGCTACGTGTCTCGTCGGCCTCTTCGTGGAGCGGTTCTCTTTGCCCCAAAGTGGCTATTCTTCGCTCCAAAGCGCAGCTAGTTGCTTGGCTCTAACATCCTTGATCCTCAGGCTCCATGGCACCACCACCTTCCCCCGAAGTCCATGCCTCAACGGTCCCGATCTTCAGGCTACATGCCTCCTCGCTCTGAAGCTCTAGGCCTTTGTCCCGACGATCCTACCTCGGGGGCCCCGAACCTTTCGGGGGCACCTGGCAGTCCTTAGCTTCGGGGTTCGTAACTAATCTCCCCGATATCAGTCGGTCTTCATCTCGAAGAGCCCACCTCAGTCATCTATCCTCGTGGATTCCCGCATTTCAGCTCCCGGGGTCTCTGCCTAGGCCTGAAAAACTGAGCTGGAAAATTAATCCCCCAACAGGTACACTTGGGCACCCAAGGCACCAGGGTGGCCGAACCTCATTTTCTCTGCCTGCTGCAACACATACCAAACTTGTCTAATGGCTAAACCATCGGATAGTCCGATGGTCAGGACCGTCGGACGGTCTGATGGTGGGAAAAATAGCCTGAAGCAGAAAAAATCAGCTCATGCCAAGAACCAAGTAGATCCAAATCTTGACCAAATGAGCTCCAAACTTCACCAAACTTTATAGGGATCTTGTCTAGTCCATGGAGAAGTTATTCCCAATAGATCAAGGCCTGAGCCAAAGTTTTCTCTGTGAATTTGACTTATCCCCAAAGTGAAGCTCACAAGGCAAGAACGAAAGATGAGGGGATGCTCGTGGATCCAAGGATTTGGCAAAGAAAAACATAATCCAACCACGTCCTAGCAGTCCAAAACACCGCCAAAAGAAGGATCCAAACTTGGCCAAAGCACAAACACCAAAAAAGCCAAGGATTGGAGCCAAGAACCAAAAAGGAAAAGGCAGAAGGAACAGGCACACAAGGGGCTGGCGAAATCACTTCGAATAATGGCCCAAAGGGGTCTCAAGATTTAGATTAGAATGAAGGATCTCGTTCGCAAGCAACCTTCCTCACCTACCCTCTTGATTTGGAGGCTAAATCTCACTAAAACCTCACTAACTTAAAGCCCTAAGCTTAGGGGGCGAAAATCACTCTTAGAAGCAAAAAGTAACCAGCCAAGAGAGGTTCTAATGACTTCTCAAGGCTCTATTTATACCTTAGGGTTGTTCTGGCAGTTTTAACATACACTACTAACGTCCTTAGAGGGCTAAACATAAAATGACTGAAATATTGATCTTCTTCTCCACGCCTTCATCCGATGTGCTCCATGTGGCCAGTACTCCAATCCACCTTCGCATTCTCGATTTTGAAGTCAGAAATAGGGAAACGTTAGGAAGTCTCTGCGTAGGCTAGGTTTGGCCCATCTCTTCTATCTTGGTGAGTCGTGGCCTAACTCACCAACTTCATTGGCTATTTTGACCTGAAGCCGCCAAAGCCTCCCTCGCACGTCTTCATGCCATGCACTTGGGTTCGAGCACGATGGTCATGCCCACATTCTCCAGTCCACCGGAGGTCTTACACAGTCGTCGCTATTTCGCGGCTGACCGACGGTGAGACTTGCCTCCGGTCCATTGGAGGGCTTTTGCCTCATTTCATCGATGTCTTCGTTGTCTTATACCTTCAGTCCATCGGAGGGCCTCCTATCCATCGGAGGGCTTGCACTCGTTGACAATCACACATCACGCCAGGAGAACAATGAGGCTGGTCCATTGACTCTCAATCTCCCCCTTGATGAGTGCATTGTCAACACCCTTAACTTGTAACCTAAAATAGAACAAAGACAAAGAGAAAAGCGTAAAAACAAAAAGAAAGCAGAAAAAAAGAAGTTACTCAAGATGCCCAAAAAGCAAACAAAAGAAAAGAAGGGGAACCCGAAGCAACAAAATACAGCAAAAAATCGACTACTTAAGACAAGGGAAACCATTAACGTAGTCGATCAAACTAAAGCATGACCCTACAAAAAGAAACAAACTAGCTCAACACAGTCATGCTTCATCAAAGCATCGGCTTCTTCAGAAAGAAGCGAAAGACTCAACGCACTGATGCAAGAGCATGCTAAAAGCTTAACTCCCCCTGAAATGCACCGTCGCAAATGCAAAAATAATGCAAAGCTCCCACTTAATTAGATATCCTCCTTCATGTCCAAACCTCTAAGATTTCTCCCTCTTGTTGATAATGGACACATCAAGGTCTAAAGTAGCCACTCCCCTAAACTAGACAATTTTCCATCAAAATATACCATGAAATGCAGGAATTGTACCAAGAAGGCAAGAAGAGTTCAGCACGGATTAGAAGCTAGTAATCACTAATTCTAGCATACAGAGCAAGTGAGGGCAGCGGGGCATGCAAAAAGCTCAAATTAATCTATCTTATACAGATCAAGAGCTAGCATGATTTTCTGGTTTGAAAGCATCACCAACAAGACTAGCATCTAGGATAGGCATGAACAACAAGATGCTAGCAATGCATAAAAGGTGTACTATCCTAACCAGAGCATAGACAACCAACCATAAACATCAAGAGACTTGCACATCTTAGATTTTAACAAGTTTCATTTTAAGCAAGTATAGATTATGTAGTAGGGGTTATTTACTTGTCTAGCCATTTCTTACCAACCAATGCCAAGTCTAGATTCAGAGAACCATCAGAAGCTTAAAACAAGGTTTTGATTATTCACGGGCTGGTCCAAGTTCTGCCAAAGTGCAAAGGCAAGCAGTCTTGAACTAAGTGAGTGTGACTGATAAATCCACCTAGATCTTTTAAATTTAGCACATAAGACACCACTTGTAACAAATTTTATTTCCGATTTCATGTTAAACAAGGTGTAACGAAGGCTTAGACTTAAACTTAGCAGAGTTACACAACTAGCCTAACCAAGCGTAGAAAGATAGCATAAGCATCCAATACTCTTACACATGTTAGGTAGCCAAATCCAGTAGCTGTCTATTGAGTGGTGATTTGAGAAGGGAAGTACAATTTCATCAAACACAATGTCTCGAGATGTATACTCGGCCGCGTGGGGTCAAAACATTTGTACCCCTTGTGTGAGGCACTATAAGCTAGGAAGATACACCGTTTTGGTTCTGAAATTCAGCAGAATGGATAAACATGTGCTTAAGAGGAGGCTAACTGACTCAGCTGTTACAAACATACATAAATGGTATCATCTCTTAAATTTCATCTTGTTTCTTATTTTACTATATTGGTGGATATGTATTTTCACTACATGTGAGAACACACTTTAGACGTAGTGTGATGATGTGATCAGAGAAGGAACAGGGAGTATTCTCCTCGTCTAAATCAGCGATATGCACAGACTTTTTGACAGAACGAGTGATACCATCACTGCTGTTGCAAGCATTTATAATCCTCAGACGGTCGTAGCGGCATGTGGTCGTAGCGGTGCCGCAAATATATAGCGGACAAGGGGCGTCGGGCGAACGAGCTGCTGATGTCTGGCGCCACAATGCAAGCAAGCAATCAACTTTTATCCATGGGTAGTGCAAGCGATACTGCGGTAGCTGCAGCTAGTACCGGTCTTCACGTAATCAGGTTCATTTTAGCTTCTTCCTTGCTTCGCCGTCAATTATGCAGCCGGCAGGCTCTTATGGATTTGAATATTGGGAATATAAGCTAGCATTCATCTTATTAAATTTATTGTTAATTATATTACTATACTAGCCCACAATTAGATAATTGATACATTGTTTGTACAATTGTACTATTCGATTTTTTTCAAGCTAAGCACGAGGAGGGATAGAGCTATTTCGTTTCTTTTTTTTTTTTGAAAAACACGTGGCAAATAACACCGTTTCTCTTTCACACTCAAGAACAAGATCAAGGGGAGATGTTCATAGTCACCTCTGCTGTGGAGAAACATGGAATTAAGCCATCGTCGAAACTAGGTTTCGCTCAAATGCCATGGTGCACTTAGCCTTCGCTATAAGGTCATTATGAAAGTGGAAAGACATGCTAGAATGCCATTTTCCTATTTTTTTCAATTCTTTTAATTGGTTTTTGGAAGTTAAGAGAAGCACCTTGACTGTAATGCCCTTGGGGCTTCTTCCTCCCCCTCGCACGCGACACGCCAACACGCCATGGCCTCCCCGATGGTGGTTCGCCCGCCGCCTGCCGCGCCACATCCCATGGCGGTGGCGCGCCGCCCCCTCTCACGCCGCTGGCCCCCTCCACACCGCGGACGGTGTGGAGGATGCGCGTTGTGTGAGGGCGTCGCCCTGGTCATGGTGGAGGCCGCCCTGCGGTGGAGCAGCGCCGCCAGTCTTCTCATCCGCTGTCGCGTCCGCCGTGGGTGACCGGCTAGCACTCAAGAGGCCCCAAGCTTGAGTCCGCCAGTTCGCCCGTCCGCCACCGCGTCCGCCATGGGCGACCCCCGACCCACCTTCTCTGGCGGAGGCTGCGGTGATGGCTTGGTGCGGGGTGGCGCAGCTAGGCAGTGGTGAGGAGGTGGCTACCAGGCGTCAATGGCCTTGTCGGCGATGAGGAAGAGGAAATGGCCTAGGGACTGTGAGCAAGAGGAGTGGAGGTAGATGGAGGTAGGGAAAAAGGAAGGATTCCGATAAGGGCAAGAGAGTCTTTTCATGTGTCCTAAATTCAATAAGTTGATTTTTTATGTCCAAATAGCACTGTAGCATGCAACCACAGTTTTATAATGGCTTTATAGCGAAACCCAAGTACGCGATGGCATTTGGGCGAAGCCCAATTTTGACGATGGCTTAATTCCATTTCTCTCCTCTGCTGCCACAACCAATACTCTGTGTTATTGATTACATCTTCCACATTCCCAGGGGAAAGACCACATATTGCGATCTTCTTCTAACTATTATTGTCCATATAACACAATACCAAAAAAAAATCTTCCCATTATATTTGTAGTATTTAAAAAATTAAGTTTAATTGGACTATCTATACCTAAAATCCAAGAATATGCCGCTGCTAATATAAAAAACCCCTTACCTGCCATCTTTATTATTATGATAAATAATAAAAAAACAACCTCTTAAATTATATCTAAATTATCCATCTTTTCTATTATAATAACTAATCTAAAACAACCCTTAGATTTATATCTAAATTATCCACTTTTATTGTTATTATTGTAATCTAATATAACATCCTAAATTTATATCTACATTTAATAAATAATAGAAAAATAAACAAATATATATTACTAAAATATCAACATCTGCTATTACTAAATTTAAGTACCAAGTTTTAGCACATATGTCTCTCAAGACTCTAACCCTGTGCGAGAGCATGGGTTAGTGGACCGGTACTTATAAAATCAAATGCATGAAAAATGTATTTCGAAGTTGAGTGGTCACAGTAGTTGTGCTATAAGAATAGCCCTATATAGCTGAGAGGGCTGGACAAAAGAGTATGAAAGAAAGTAAATGAAGGCAGCATTCACGAACAGCGTGCAAAGATGCCTTATACATGTACGACAAAGGAGGTAGTCATATTAGCCACATTCCATCACGAAGAATGTGCTCCTTTCCTTAGAACAGGTTTTATTTCATTAGGATGACGTGCAAGCTCGTCCTGCAGGTGTTGTTCGAGTGCATCGTTATAGGATCCGTGAAGCCAAACTTCCTTGAGCTCACCTAGATTTGCAAGCCCAGAGAACTGCAAGTGATCCGAATCTAAATCGCCATTGCAGTGGAGCTTGAGAGCCTCTAGACTTGGGAGTCCTGAGGGGGTAAACGTTACAGACTTTAACTCGGAGCAGCACCCAATCTCGAGGAGATGAAGTTGACAGAATTGTGTGCCAAAATGGAGTTCATGGTTTTCAAATTTCTTGAAAGACAGGGTTAGGATAGCTAGCTTCGGCAGCTCTCCCACTATATCAATCTTTTCTCGTGGCAACGCGGTTTCCGTCTCTAGCTTCAATTTTCTGAGATTGCCAAGGCGATCGATCCATTCTGATGGCAAGCATACCTGCCCATACAACTTAAGGCTCCGTAGGCTATCCGGAACCACAAAATTTGGATCTAAACAGTCTGGATTGCCCTCATCCAGCTGCACTGACAAGGATTCCAGGTGGCCGTGATCTGAGATGGCATCAAAGAACCCCTTGCTGTTGTTCTTGTTTATGCCAGACACTCCGATCTTGTGTAGTTGGGTAAGGTTCTTCAGTGCTTTCAGAACTGCCTGCCCCCTTGTAACACTAATGTAGATGACACCTATAGTATGTAAAGCTATCAGTTTCCCAATCCCTCCAGGCACCTCAACACCGTGACTACAAGAGTCAGAAGAACGACAGCATCTGCAAAACTCAATCCTGCTCATCAACAAAGTAAATAGTGATGGAGTCTCTGCAGGTTCTCGTGGTCTTTCAACTGCGTTCGTGTCATCATCACATGGTGCAGCAGTACCGGCACGAATGTACTGCAACTTAAGTAGTTTCGTTATGCTCTTTGGTAGCCTCACAATGGATGTGCCCCTGATATCCAGACTCTGGAGTTGCCTTAGACCACCCAACGAGTTGGGCAGATAAGAGATTTCTTTGCATCCTCTTAGTGAAAGGAACTTGAGGCGTGGCACCGCCGTCACTATCAGCTCGAGGTCTTTGTGTTCCACTCCTGAAGTGTCGTCCAGATCCAGGACTCGAAGCAACCTCATCCTGTCAGATATGAAGAATGACCT
Organism: Paspalum vaginatum; assembly: GCA_030272315.1. Taxonomy (NCBI): domain Eukaryota; kingdom Viridiplantae; phylum Streptophyta; class Magnoliopsida; order Poales; family Poaceae; genus Paspalum; species Paspalum vaginatum. The sequence continues at coordinate 20,725,366 of CM059016.1, forward strand.
CCACTCTCCAAAGACTGTCAATGACCGCAGCCTCGATAGATCGATACTCTCGAAGACATTTCTGTCTCTGTCCCATGTCCTCCCTATCACAAGGTGCCGTCCAGTGACTTGCGGGTTCAAATGGCATCGGCCCTCCAGCGAAAATACAACGTTCTCCTCCATTGACCGTGAAATAATGTACTCACGGAAGAAACTGTTGACATGGCACAATGGCATTTTTATATTGAATTCCATGGCAGTTGTCGACCCTAGAAGCTGAATCATACTCAGCTTAACAAGTTGTGAAAAAAACTCCTCTGCGTTCTCTTCTGCTGTGCTTTCTTTGGTGTCCCTGGAATACCCCTCGGCGACCCACCGCCTCACCAAACGCCGCCGCCGAATCTTGTGGTTTACAGGGAAGATTGAAAGATAGAATATACATGGCTTCAGAAAATCTGGACAGTTACGGAAGTACGAATTCACCCAAGCAAATAGGCCCTGTAAACTGCTAAACGCTTGGTTTGTCTCCAACTCATGCATAAAATTACGGTTCAACTCCCACAACATGCTCCATTCCTCTGAGTCTAATAAGCCATTTCGCCCTTCCTCTGAGCCTAAGCCATTTCGTTGTTCCTCTGAGCCTAATAAGCTATTTCGCCGTTCCTTTGAGGCTAATAATAAGTCCTTGAAGAAGTCAGCTACGGAAACTATCACTTTGGGAAGTCCACCACACTTATCTATGATTGTAGTAAGCTCGGTCTCTCTGGTGAGCTCCAAAGTGGAGCTTGTTCCATCTTTTACCTATTGACCAGAAAAATAACCTTTCTTATTGTATCACATAAATTATGCCTATTTGCAATCTAGGAAGCAAAAAAGATGTATTGCAAAGGAGAGAATGGACGAGGTAATCGCGAACATGGACAATTTCTACAACCAAACAAGGTGACAGATGGGTGCCAGGTTGGACTCCCACGGCCCCCACATCACGCTATGCTCAAGCGATATGGGTGGCACCCAAAAAAAATCTAGCACCGCCATGCCCTCCCCGCCCTCCCCTCCCCCCTCACCAACCCATACCAAAGCTCCTCCAATGGCCACGCTCTTTTCGACATTTGTACAATTGCAGTTTTATGGTGGTTAGAAAAATTAGAGCTGTCTATTAGGAAAAATCTAATGGTTAAAAAATAGAAAATAGGAGCTACCAGTTGGTATTAGATGGTACCAAGAGAATATTACCTGGATTGTACTAGATCTGTAGGACCGGTATGAGAAATTGTGGGACCGGTTCATATTCAATCCACTTTTTTTCACAAATGATTAGCCACGAACAATTGAGATGGGAAATTATTAGGAGGTATTATAGGTAATTCTTCAACCACCGTAAAAAGGCTCTTTTTGTAAACCTTTAGTACCTGTTGTAGGTAGTGGTACTAATACCAACCAATACAATTATATTAGCCCTTCCTCCAGTAGTGGGGTGGCTTCCAGTCATTCCAGAGTATTAATTAGATACATTGCATTTTATCATATTTATAAAAAATATGGTTTAACTAAAAAATCCAGTTCATGCAATTCCTTTAAAATACCTGAAGATTGCAATGTCTTAGTTAGGTATTGAACACCTAAAAATCCCAGAGAATTCATTGCATGCATGCTCACAATGATCAAGTTGTTGATAACCTATCTAAAACTTTTGTTACGCTCTTATCATTCTTCTTCATGTCTATATTAATACTTCTGATGCCTACTCTGCCAATGCATGTGAATGGAGCTCAATAGAACCAGGAACTTGTGCATAAGATGCATTTAAGTATATTACCATGAATTCTTTTTCTAGCATCATAGTTATTTTTTGCAGTAATTGTACAAACATGATTGGAGTTATAGAAGGATATATAGACATGATGTGGTGTGTGAACTAGAACCATGTGGTAATAATAATGAACATACCTTCTTCTCAAAAAGTGACTTGGCTTCATCAACTTCTAGAACTTTAATATTGAACAGTGAGTTGCTTCGCATTGCACATTGTGTGGCGACATTTTCCTCATTTGTAATGACAATGATACGGCTTTTTGAATGTTCAATTCCCAAATATGCCTTTGTCAAGAACCAATCTTCTGTGGACTCCATACCGTGAATTACAACAAGGCACTTATGCTCATATAAAAGATCACGGCACTCTTGAATCGGGTCTTTTATTCCCAAAACGCTATTGTGCTGTAAAGACTCAGTGGATAAATCCAGTAGTAAGCTCCATGACAAGTCCCTTAAATTAAAAGGATGGGATACATTCACCCAACCAAACTTTTTGAAGTTACTATTATCTTTTCCCACTTCTTTGTAATAGACATGTTTCACGACTGATGTTTTGCCAACACCAAAAACCCCCCACACGAATAATGCCCCTCTATCTTTTGAATCAAGAGCCATATGGTGAAACGTATTTATATCAATCTCTCGGCCAACTCGTATATTGTCAAATTTGTGTAACCAGACATGTGCAGCTTTCTTCTTGGTCGCTTGCAAATCTTTCTCCTTATCCTGTAAAATGAAAACTAATTCAAGTGGTCGGTTGATTCAAAGAAGTGGCTCTAAAGGAACTGGCATAGAAAACCTCATTGCTATTAACTCATAAGTATGCATCTAAATTACTTACGATTATCGCTGCAAAAATTATCCCAATGACCTTCTGTTTATGTTTCTAACTTATTCGTATCATTCTTTTTTAATATGAAAAAACAACTCCAAGTATACATATATGAAAGTGTGTCATTGTGCATACCACATATTCAAAAATATGTTTTCCAAATTTATCTGTAATTCTAGCACTCGATTTAACATACTCATAGTCCGCGCAAGAGCATAGGTTGATTGGCTCATTGTATTAATTTTAATAGTGAACTATAATTGAAAACTTGTCATGTTACATGCAAGAAAATTTGGTCATTTGAGTTTGCTGGAATTTTTATTTATGGTAAGAAGGCAAATTTAGGAAACAAATTGCAAGTTCCTACTTATGACATTGAATTGGAAACTGCAAAAATCAAACTATGCACTATGAATCACGTGGCCAAATGGATCAGTCTCAAGCCTAAAACTATTGACTCGTACTGCTTTGTCTTTCGTTCATCAGTGAGTTCATCAGGTTTAGCCGTATTCCATAGTTGATTCCTAACAAGATTTTCAATGAAATTTTGGAGGATTCAAATAAATCTTTAAATCATCAATTGTTTTCTCTGCATGGCTTGCAAGTTTCATAGGGAATTCCTTATTCCAAAGAGTTTTGGTGGATATCTAACATGGGGGTCAAACCTCTGGAAAAGTTTCTTTTCGTGGCTCCATGTCGATTATTCCAAACAAGTTGTTGTCCTATTTCTGTATTCTAACTTCTAACAATCTTAGTGCGCCTTGTGATAGATGGTCCCATTTGGTAACTAGCAGTGGTGTACTATACCTATCATTTTCTCTCAAAAATGTACAAATGCATTCATAGAATTACAGGCGTGTTTCCGATTTAACAGGTGGAACTGTAATAATTAATGGTTGACTGCAAAACTTGTGCAGTGGCTGGAATAAAATTTTCTTTTCTAGAAAAAATATTTACAAGCGCGCACACACCTCTATATGAGCACAGATGGGCACTCCTCCCCAATATGAAAACACAAGAGACATGGCATAAACCCGAGTCACTTCCTAGGCTCACATGTTTTGCTCACATAGTTACACAATTTTTCACACATGGCACATTCATACGAGTTGGAACCATTACGTAATTTCACATGTATGCACACAGCACCACCACGTATATATTAATTGTAGGTCACAAAAGCAACATTATATCTTTTGACCATTGGTATCTAAGACTTCTTAAAACTACCAAGGTGGTTCGTCCAAATAGTGTGGGTAGCTAATTTTTTCTATTATGTTTTTGCTTCAATTTAATTTTTAAATAATCTTAATGTTATGTTTATAGTCATTTTATTGGTTTTAAACATTACCTTTTCCTAAAATTTTCTATTTTTGTATATTCAGAATGTGTTTTAATTAGTTGATATATTCAGATATTTAACCATGATTTTTTATTAATGTATAAATAACAAATTCATTGTTACTTTTAATTTGTTTTTCATATTCTAGTTCCTACCTAGATTGTCATAATTTGTATTATAAATTGAATAAACATTTCGGTAATGTGAAGTATTGTTTTTAGAATGTGTTTTTATGAGTTAACATATTGATTTATGTAGAGATATATTTAAATACATATAAAAGTTTTTGTATAAATGTGTAGAATATAAACATTATTGCTATTTATAACTTATATTCCATATTCAGGTCACTATCTGGATTATCATAATTTTTATGATATCCAAACATGACCTAACCATGATGTCTATAATTATAACATATATATTGTGATTTGGGAAATTAAAATAAATTTTTAATATGATTCATCTGTTTGAAATACAGTTTAGCTTTGTTCCAAGTTAAACTTCTATAATTTTGACTAAATTTGTTAGAAAAGAGTGCCAACATCTATAACATCAAACTAGTAATTAATTCCACAAGCAAAATTTGTTTTTGTAGTGCATTTACTTTACATTGTAGATGTTAATACTTTGACTTAAAACACAGAAAAAATCAATTAAAATATGAATAACATCAAGTTAGTTTCTTCTCATCTATTCGATAATTTTGCAGCAAGGTACATGTTGCGAATCAAGATCATCTTTGCGGAATCTATATCTTTTATTACTAGAATGGACTCTAAGAGGGTTGATTGAGCTCTTTGTTCACGCTATTATTATACCTTGCATGTATCATGTTTTTTATCTTGGAGTATGGTGGTCATGAACAGGCGGTGGTGTATTTTCTGGTGGATGGGTCTTTGTAGGCCATGATCCTTGATTGTAATATTATGTGTTGCTCACACTAATGTTGATGAACTTCATGTAAAAAAAGGTCCAAACAGGAGTCGTGTTGAAGTAGTATCTCAGAAGTAGTCTTCTGTAATTCTGTTAAAAACTCTTTTTGTTGCTCACTTTATTATGTCAACTTTAATTAGTGATGCAATCGTTACCCTAGCTATTTATTTACATTACAAATTAATTAGATGATAACTTTATACAATTTTTGTTATATTTTCTATTGCATAATAATCCATGTAATAGATTTGATAAGCTAGTTGGTTGATCCAAACATGATGGGGCTAATTTATTCAAGATGTCTAAATCCTTGAGATTCAATCGAAGGCTCATGAATCCATCAATGGATTCTACTAAGAAAATATTATGCATTACTGTGTTAGAAGATGGTACAGTTTGTTCTAGATGGGAATAAAATATAGAAAATCAAATTAATTGTATTAATTGTGTGTTATATTTATTGGAACTCAAAACTATTTGTGTTAGAGCCGTTCTCGCCAGCCAGCTTTTTTGTTGGATCTATCTGCAACATGAATTCTTATGCTTTCTTACTTATTGTGTCAAAATAGTATAATTATTTCTGTATAATAACATATGGACGAACTATATAGTTCTGGTCATTTTATTGTAGTTAGACTGAATTCTTATGATTGTTTACCTATGTCAAAATGATGTGTTGAAATATTAATTTTTATTTTTCTACCAGGCAATACCAGAAAATTGTATCTAGCATAGTCTTTTGATTAAATATCTACCAATTTAAATGTTTAGATCTTTTTCTATTTTTCATAATTAATTTTGTACGGGGCTCTAGGCAATTCCTTTATGTTAAAGTTACCACCATGCTTATGCTACTTAACAGCATCTTCAATCTAGGTTTCTGAGTACTTAGCATCAAAATATATAGCCGATAACAAAGCCTTCACTCGCTAGCAGCTACTGAATGATCGAGTAAACGGTGCTCCAAGTGTGGGTTGATTCATCCTGTGATGACATTTTACTTGGATTTCGGTACACGGCTATCTCTTACATTCAATAAGATGGAATTTAGGTAGCTCTATAGTATTCTCCTTTTTATACCTTTTTTATTCAGATTTGCACAATCTTTCAGTAAATCTAACAATCATCAATAGAAAATTGACAATGGGAGTACATTGAGAAGATATTTATTGTTCTAGCATCATCATTAGGAATGTCTGACCATCCATCTTAAAGATCCAACAGCCTAGAAGCGCCTAGAGCCTGTGTTGCGGAGTGGATACACGCCGCGGCACCCTCTCAATGGAACACAGCCTTAGATTTTGTGATGTGAGGGCTCATAAAATTGCCTAGTACTGCTTGTGTGGACAATGACGATACCAATCTCCAAGGAGCAGGATGGTTGTGGCTTAGTAGTTTGGCAATGAAAAATACATAATGAATTGTTTTTTTTGTCCGTCTTCTTTCCATTATAATTTTAATTTTTTATTATAAGGTATATATCGGTATATAATAAATATTTCGGTTTTTCAGAACATTCTTTTTTGGTCACATAATATAAAAAGTATAAAAATAATTGTATTACATTTCTCCACATATATGTTCTTATCCTTTGTTTCCAATTTATAAAAAAATTATCTGGTTATAACTTGATACACTATGTCAATAGTGCAGGTCTTTCTCCTTTAACATTGATCAACATGGTAATTTTTAAGCCTTTGCATGGAATATGCTACTTTTTATAATCGATTGTGGATTTTTTTATCTTTTTTGTAAAAATCATAATATTACCTTTTATTTATTTGATATGAACTATTATATTAATATAAATTGTTGGATAACAACTGGTTGTGTAAATGATTCTGATTTTGTTAGTTATATTTGATATAAGTGTTTGTGTTAATGTTGATCATTATATATTCATAACATTTAACATTGGAGGTTCTTTTTTTCTTTTTCGGTTAACGTGGTAATTTCTAGGAGTCTTGGTTAATATGGTGGCTTTTTTAGAGTCTAACATTAAGATTGTATATAGTGGTCATATAAAATATTGGATTGTTGAATGATGCTAAGTTGCTAACAACTAATGGTGAACATTTATTTTTCTAACATTTTATATAAATTTTTAATTTAATATAGATGGTTAAATGTTTTCGCATGAGTGATCCATTTGTTTATCCATAGAGTAATCCGACAGTTTAATAGCTTATTATTAAAAAAAGTCTTGAGATGGTGTTACTCTATGTCGAAAGAAGGCGGTGACCATTTTTCGTTGTTGAAAAATCGAAGGTGCTGGCTAGTAATGGTAGCTCCTTCACATAAGAAAGATGTATGAAATCTACGCTACTCTTCTAGTATAGAAGGACGCTGACGGTATTGAGTAGGTTACCTATTCTGCTTGTGTACTGTGACAAGTGACAGAGCAAGAGAACATCACATAGAATGTCACTCTATTTCGAAAGAAGAGGCATGTTGATTTTTCTTAAAAAATAAAAAGTCCGGGCAGCTAGTGGGGTAGTTCTTCATGGACAGCAAGGCAAGGGAGCTAGAGACAGTGTGAAGGTGAGAGTATTGATCGAATCAATTTCAAGATTGATGATCTTCTAGGATGATCTAAACCACGTCGTCTTTGTATCATTTAATACTTATTTATAAAAATAGTAAATAGATGGTAGAAAATTTATCGTTTTAATAAAACATGCATTCTTTTGTTGTACATTGACCGTTGTACGATTATAATAACCAATATTGTAGATTGTTTAGTTGTATTCAATATATGATCTAATATAGATCGTTAAATTTTCATAGTACCCAACGGTGAAGTGTTTTCTATTTTTCATTTGGGAGATTGGTGTTTATACCCTTTACCCCCGTTTTTGAAACTTTATGATTTTACCCTTACGTTTTTAAAACTAAGACTCCATTTACCCCTATTTCTAACCCTATTAGATGCAACTGCTCTAAATCATTTAAATAAATAGAAAAAACTTTCGAAACGGGGGGAATAGACTTGAATGCCACTTATCCTTTCACCCACGACCCACTGGAATTCCATCGGTAAAAACCTTAGCACATTGTGACCTGGGTACGGCACGGCATGGGAAGACCCGATAGCGGTGGCACAGTTGACTGGGTGCGAGCCGCCGCCACTGGCGCAAATGGTGGTATTATTACAATCCATTAAAAAAATAGAGGCAAAATTGTCTAGATATGATGGTCTTTTTGCATCAGAATTGATATTGTTAAGAAAACAGGGGTAAACTCTGTCTTCGATTTGAAAATATAGGGGTAAATTTATAAAGTTTAAAAAATAAGGGCAAAATCACCATTAGACTTCAAAGCGAAGGTATAAACGCCAAAACCCCTTTTCATTTAATATATGAATTGATTAATATAGATTGTTTGATCTTCCCTAAATCCTATGGTGGAGGGTCTCTTCTTTTCCTTATGGGATATATGATATGATTTAATATAAACCTTTAGATTTTTCATAAAATCCGACAGCGGAGAGCTTTTATTTTTTCTGATTAACTTAGTAATTTCTAGGCCTTGTCTGCGAACTTAGTGGCCTATTTTAACACTCTCATATTAATATAATAATAGATAGATTATTTTGTTAGATAGAAGGTACCCACCAGTACCACACGGTGCCACTATTTTTCTTATTTTAAAAGCCTTTATGGCCTTTGTAGAATTAGAAAATAAAAAATACTGGGTACTTGGTCCCACCATTTTGGTACTGGACCATCCTATTTGGTACTGTCTAGTACCAGTACCGTGGTACCGCTTATTTTTAAACCATTAAATCTTCTCTAATGGACAGCTCTTATTTCTTCAACCACAGTAAAATTTGTATAATGTCTCTCCTTATAATTTTGTAGGCATTTTATAGTGGTTGGAAAGATACCACTGGTACCCGGGCAGTACCATTCTATTTTAATTTTTTGTTGAATTATTGAATAATTAAAATAAATAAGGAAAAGGTATTAGTACTGGCCCCACCATTTTAGGCACCGGACCTACCTATTTGGTCCTGGTACCGATATAAAACGATACCGCACATTTCTAAACCGTAAAACTTGTATTGAAAAATATATGAATTTATAAAACAATCTGAAGTCAAATTATGAAGGCAAAAGAATATTGAAGCCAAACTGAGACAGCACGGGTAGGGTTTATAGTATGAGTGCATAACATGAGCTTGTACGTGTATTCAAGACGATATCCATGCCTGTTAGTATTACAACCCAGCACGGATTATAAATATTCGTGCACGTGACAAATATGAATGTCTCGAATCCTCACAAAGGTATCCGCGGGTGTAGATGATATATTTGTTTGTGTTGCCAGGAGTGGCTCATGCTATGAACCTATGATCCAACAGTGATGCAATATCTACGTTAGTTTTGATTATTTGTTTTCATAGCAAGGTGAGTACAGTATGTTTAGTTATATGAAAACAGCCATGTCAGCTACTTTTGATAGAGATTGTCCTCTTAACGAAGCACACGTCATCAATTTTGGGGTTATTGCTTGGTTCTCATGTTCCTGTCTAGGATGATTGGCGCATTAAAAAGAGTTTACATATTGTTAAATGTCTAAAATAATATGGTACTGTAACTAATAGAATAGAAGGAAATAAAAGGGCAATTGTTTTCTAGGCTTACCTCCTTGAGGAACACACAAATAGAATGATCATCATAGCACTGCTCTAGCTCCAATACGCTGTAAGCGCGTCCGACCGATAAGCTCGCGACTTCAAGCCCTTGCGTGTGCACGATGATGCAGCTGCCATTTTTGCTATCAGGTAGGAGCGGCCTGATGGCTTCCCACTCAGCCATTGTGTGCACATCCTCTAGGACGATTAGGAACCTATGAATGTTCGTTATCTCCACGAACTTATTGACAACTCTATCTTCTGTCAACACCATCACCTCCACCGGCTTTAGAACTACATAGTCAGTGGCAGTGCTTCCTTTTTGTGGACAATAATAGTCTGTGTAGAACTGAGTTAGCAAGCTCCGGATAAACTCGGAGCGATTGAATGGAAGTGTCAGTTTCACCCACGCGCGAAGTCTGAAGTTTTGGCAGATTTTAGCGTCGTCATAAGCCTTTCTGATGACGCGTGTTGTCCATAGATTCCCTGTTGTTCCCCAAACCGATAGCACTTGAAGTTCAAGAACAGAATTGTTACGGCGGATCAACTGGACAAGATCCACTGGACGACGTCGTTCTTCCCTGGCCGTCTCCCTTGCATCGACAAGTATGTCCATTGCTGTTGCATTGACCACAGCATCATGGTAGATCGGATTATCGGCCGCCCTGGAGCTGCTGAAGTTGTTGTAGTAGCGCAAGTTTCTCTGGCCCATGGCCTCGACCCTTGCCTTGAGCAGCTCAATATCGGCGACGGCCTCGTCTAGCTCACTGATACGTGCTGCGGCCGGCAAGCACGGCGGGATCATGCGGCGCCACCAGTTCGACCTGTCGCCCAGTGCGATGACAAACTCGATGCAGTCCTCAACGTCCAAGGCCAAGTCGCGGACCTGCCTCACTGCAGTCCTCGAGACATTATCTATGACGCGCTCCCTGGCAACGCTGAGGAAGGAGTGCATCATCTCAAACTCGTCTGAGATAAGCCTCAGGTCGCGTTTCACGGTCGTCTTCAGGTACTCATCCTCCTCGATCGCTGACTTGGCAATGGTAATAGTCCCCTCCAGCGCCGTCTTGGCCAACCCAAGCACGAGGTCTGCCATTTGCCACTCGTCCTATCTAATCTTTCAGGATGTTGATCTGTTGTGTGATAAGAATCGCACTGAAGAGAGGAGCAAGAGTGACGATGCTTGCAGCAAATGGTAGGAGTCTAGGAGATGTGTGCATATGTATTGGGCTTCTGCCGATGGTATTTATAAGGGTGAGGTGATGATCAATTTGTCTTTATTATATAAGCATGACACACGACCACTTTTAATCAAGTGGGGACACATTGGTTGTACAAGTTACCGTGGCGACACGGTTTACCGCTTTGACGAAGTAATACTCTTTACAGGTGCGATTGGATCGAGATGAGAATCCATATATATAAAATAGTAGTACTTATCCAACTAAAATCCATCACATCCAAGCTATACAACAGTCGCAGGCTGTTGTGCAATCTGACTTCATCTTCTTCGACCGGCCTGCCGCCAGCCCATCCGATCCACGGAAAATTTTCTGGGCGAGAAAACAAGAAATCCAAAATTCAAGTTTCTCGGTTATGTCCGTTTTTTTACTTATCTGTCAAATTTTTCATCTGCTTCTCTTTGTAAATGACAAAAAAAACGAGGCCGATAAAGCTCCCCATCGAACTTGAAATCACTTTTTCATCTCATATCTCAAGCGCAAGCACGCAGCGTCGTCGCTTCTCTTTGCCACTACCTCTATTTTTCATGCTAGATGCTATCTCGGTGACGTCCATGTATGGCGCGCACTAGCTTAAAAATGAGCTGCGCAACGTTGAACATAAAAAACGGAGGTAGTAACATGGAAGCGGTCTATATAATTTGCCGAACGGTTTGAGACATTTTTTTTTCCTAAATTTTCAATGTAAAATAGATGAGAGAACCGATAATTGTTAAGAAATGCGATAAACATGTTTCTCGCCAACCTCCGCCTCAACAACTACTCCCGTAAGTGCATCATAGTTTGGCTCAAGTCTTCAGCCTCCGTTCTCTGTACTCCACCATAATCTGCAGGGGGTTATCGCGCAGCGGTAATGATGTGTGCACGGATTGGGCTTCTCGATGAGCTACGTGGCATAATTTTCTTTAACATTTTTAGCCCTTATTAATCAAGTAGATGCACATGGATTGATACTAGTCGCCGTGAGCAAACTAACCCAACCGCTTTGACAAAGTAAAAATGCCTATAATACTCTCCATAATCATTTTTCAATTGATTGTTTGCTATCAGCCAGCTCATAATGAGCTGGAAAATTTTATCATTAACGCTGACTTTTCATAACAAGATTTTTTTTTTTTTTTGCCCACAGTTCCTTCATGAACGACCAACAGCTCATGTAGTCCTTACGGTTTCCATCAAGTGAACCGTAGTTTTTAGTGCAGTTAGCAGGACTCCAACGATCGAAGTAACTATCATCATCAAACTCATTCACCAATATAGTTTTTAAATAGTTCATTAATATTATACACACTGTTGAATGCAAGTTATCCTCGGCAAATTGGAAGTGGCTAGGCAATTTGTAATTCTTTGTTTTCTTCTTGGTACAGACTATTTTCTTCTTATTTTTAGTATATAACCAGCATGGGCTTGCATGCCCCTCCGGTTTTTTAAAAAGATGATCATACTGTTGGCCACTTGCAAGCAAAAACCGTTGGGAAAGTTAACAGATTTGTTAGTTTTTGTTCTGTGTGAAGTAAAGTGTTAATACAACTTCTAGTAAATAGTTACCACTTATTTGCCGGTATGCATGCTAGTCACAGTGAAAGATGTTGTGTACAAAATCCTCAAGTACTAGGTGAAAACATTGTGTGTTGCTGCGGGAATTTCAGCAAAATAGTAGATTAGCACATCATAGTTAAGTGAAATATAAATAGTAAAATATAAATTTGTTCTAATAGAATTTTGTTTGGAAGAACAAATGTAACTTGAATGGAAAAAATATTGCAGAGATAGGTTAGTCTTACGTTTATGTTTATATCTTCTACGGGAAGTTGGTGCAACATGTGCAGATGATTATGAGGTTGTGAAAGGACAAACAATATTGTCTCCGACTTGAATAGCTGAGGTTGATCCAGCGAGGAAGGTATCTAAGAGGTTGCCAAACTTCCAATGTTCGAGTTTAGTATGGAATATGTATGCATTTGATTGTCTGCAGAGTCCATAGTACGAAATAGCGCGCTACAACGCCGCTATAGCGTTTCTACAGACTTAACGCTAACATCATTGCAGTACAAAATAGCGCGCTACTGTGCGCTATAGCACGCTATTGCACGTTAATAGCGTCTTTGGAAGCATGACGCTAAATTCTATAGCACGCTATTTTGTACATTGACAGAGTTTGAAATAGCAAACATGAATTGATATTGTAAGAAAAAAAGTGTCAATGGATCTGTCATTCTATTAGTACGCATGATCATTCGACATCTATGGTGATTTTCATTATTAGTTGAATTATTAATTTGCGGAGCCAAAATCGGTGATGTGATACCATGCTGATAAGATGATGATATGAACGATATGAAGCATGTAGATAAGCGAAACGATTGTTCATGGTTTAAAGTAGACAACTCGAAACTCTAAGATTCAATTATACACGTGCATGCCTAAAGGGCCAACATGGACTATTAAATGGTTAATGGCCAAGTGTCAGCACACACATTTCCATAGTAGAGGGGCATGAGCTATGACAAATATCCATAGTTAAGTACAGATGAGTGACTAGTGAAAGTTGATTTTGCGAAGTCTATCGCTTAAGGTGCTCAATCTTACACATAGTAAGCGTAAAACTAAAGAAAAATATACATTGAAGATAGAGATCAACAGAGATGATGCGTACCAGGAAGTGATGAAGTAACCAAACAAATTATTAGATCATTAGGCTGATTCAAGAGCATATAGAGCCATCGAGGTTACACTGCTGCATGTACGAGATGATGGTGAAGTAACTAAATCCCATATCTTAATTCTGAAATTTATCAAGGAGGGCATGTTTGAAGAAAAAGCACGTGTCTTACCTCATCTGGGTGGAGGACGATGACTTTGTTTTCTAATCCAAGGATATATATGCGTAAGACTAATAGATACATTAGAAGATGTAGATTCTTCCCTCTTGATTGCACAAATGACTACAGTTTCCTCTTAATTGCCTTCTGTTCTTGTTTATGCTCCTGCTACTGTTGTCTTCTATTCACGGTTCAGATGCTGCCGTTGCCTTGACCCCTCGGTTGGACCCCAAGCGCGGATCGGGTGCCAACAAGTAGATCCGCGGCAACTGGCTGGCTGCTGCTGCGACTCCTCGGCGCCTGGGCTCCTGCGACGCTGGCACACGGGGACGGGAGGCTGGCTCAACACAGCGGCTCCTGCAACGCTGGCACGCGTGGACAGGAGGCTGGCTCAACACCAACTCCAGCCTGTCTAGCTACTGCGACGCTACGACTGATCAGGCGCATTTACGCGTGTACGTTGATAACATTTAGTAAATACTTTCTTATCAATCTATAGCTACCGAGTCTGAAAGATATGGTCATCCCCACCATAGGATCACGACAATCCAAGATTATTTGATAGGATCTATTAACGAAGAAATCATGCGCGAAAAAGGAGAGTTTCACCGTCCACAGATTAGATAGTATGCAAGACATAATTGACAGAATTTTTTATCTTGCGTACCTATATATTTTATCTTCCGTGCCATATATTGTGCTTTAGTAATAAATAATCTGATCTAGCTGGTGCTACGATATTGTCTGCGTGTTTTTATGTTTGTGCTTTTGGGGATTGGGAACATTTTCTATGGTTTGAGTGGACTAGGCTCTTGCACGTTTGTTTGAACCGAGTGCCCAAGTGTCGGCGATGCAAGCCAACTGCCGTCACCATCATGCAACAGCATTATCTGTTCGTATATAGTCGTACATAGTATGAAAATAACATTGATATAGTAGAATTTGAATATACTAGCCAATCAACCCGTGCGTTGCACAGGGTATGTAGGATATGCATATTAAGATGGCAATGTATTTATTTCTTTGTTGTTATGATTTGGGAATGAGCACAATATACATAATGCAATACATAATTTTTATAAGTTCTAAATTATACAATAATCTTTGATATAAATTCAGAGGTACATGTGTCTATAATTGACACCGGTGAGCTTGCGTAATTTGTGAGCGATAGGACCAATAGTTGGTTCTTGTCTTCTTACTACAGTTTGCCTCCTAATCCAAAGAAATTGTAAAATATAAGAGCATGTTGGAGTCTTTTTGTTACAATGGAATTAGTAATTGTAAGTTCAATTGCAAATGATTTTTTTATAACATGAATGAATATGGGATATTTGGATGAGCAATTGCAACTGTTATCTTAGAGGGTTGATTCAACGCCTTCTCTCTTTGTATTGACGGGTCAGCAGCCTATTCGCTCTATACCTAGGACCTTATGTTTCATTAATTGCTTTATGTGTAATGACATTAACACATGTGGTTGTTTTATGCATTTACCTGTGGCCAAAGCCTATTGATAATAGTTCCTTGATCCATCTATAGTGTGTCCTTTGGAAAGAATGCGGTAAAAGTGTTACCTTTCCAACCTAGCAATCCTTTTATTGGTCTCATATGTGGTTTCGCAACTCAGCACACATCTTTTCTCTTATACTCCTATGTGATTTTGCTTATAATTGATAATTTATTTGCCAATTATGTTGCAATAAAAAACAAATCTTGCCATTTAATAGCCGCGTTGGCCGTGCATGGTCACAGAGGCAGGAAAATTTTCCTTTGTCTTAAAAATATAATAGCCTTGTTTGTGCCACTATAATGTATATAAACTAATTCATTGTAAACATAAGTTATGTGCCACTATAAGGATTAAATATCGATACATATATACAGGAGAGAAGGTACTAAAAAATCTATGATGGTGCACAACACTCCTGCACGCCACCCTAGCTCTACTTGGCATCGCTCATGAGTGCATCCGAGTAATTGTTTCACATTGGTTGAACTACTGCATTACATCAATGGAAGAACGTGGTTAACTCCATATTGAGTGAAAGTGAATGATTAAAAATACCATCAATAATTGCTAGTATAAAAATATTAGGAAAAAGTCTATTTTCGACCATTGAACTATCGCAAAAGTTCGGATTTGACCATTGAACTGCAAAACCGGGTATATTCGACCATCCAGCTATTGAAAACCAGGACAAATTTGGTCTCCAGGTGGTTTCAAAGGAAGGTTTTCATTTTTAAAAATAATAAAAAATCTATTTAAACTTAAAAAAATCATAACTAATTCATTTTAAATCAGAAAAAATACAAAACCGGTACCAAAAAAAATTCTAAAAATGTAATCTATCCAGTAATGCTAAACTTAAAGTTATATGGATCTCATTTAACACCAAGAGGGGTAATAAATGAGATCCACATAACTCTAAATAGAGCACTAATGGATAGATTACAATTTTAGAAAACATTTGGTACTAGTTTCATATTTTTTCATTTAAAATGAATTACTTATGAATTTTTAAAGATTAAATATGTTTTTAGTAGATAAAAATATATTTAATCATAAAAAATGCATAGCTAATTCATTTTAAATCATAAAAATATAAAACTAGTACCAAATTTTTTCTAAAAAGGTAATCTATACATTAGTGCTCTATTTAGAGTTATGTGGATCTCATTTATTACCCCTCCTGGTGTTTTATTGTCATATCAATAAAACACCAGGAGGGATAATAAATGAGATCCATATAACTTTAAGTATAGCATTACTGGATATATTACATTCTTAGAAAATTTTTCGTACTAGTTTCGTATTTTGCTGATTTTAAAATGAATTAGTTATGATTTTTTAAAGTTTAAATATATATTTTTTATTTTCAAAAATGAAAACCGCCTTTGAAACCACCTGGGGACCAAATTTGTCCGGTTTTCAATAGTTAGATGCTCAGATATACCCGGTTTTGCAGTTCGATGGCTAAATCCGGACTTTCGCGATAGTTTGATGGTCAAAAATGGACTTTTTCCAAAATATTAATATGCACATTTATTTATTAATTTGTAACTATGTATAGACGCATCGTGTGCAACTGCTTCCATGTATATAGATGCATCGTGTGGCAGCAACTGCTTCCAGTGTTCTATGCAACATGTTTGAAAAAAAAAGTCCTCCTGATCGGCCGGAATTTATGTAGTTACATGGCATATTAACTTTAAGAAAGGAGGACAAACCGGAGCCTAGCTGATCTAGAGAACCTCTGAAGGTTGCATCTAACCATTTGGGGTTTTAAACATAAGGAGGAGGCTTGAATTGGCCTTCTCATTTAATTTAATAAAGCTCTTTATTTATGGTATAATTATGAATGCAAAGGCTAATAATATACAGGTTGTATATACATGTTGTGGTTGCTTTTTTGTTTTCATGTGTGCTGAGGGAGCCTCCTCTTCATGTAAGATCGATAATAGTTTCTGAAATTCGGATACTGCAAACAACACCTCTCACAACAAAGCTTACGATATCGATCTATAGCTAGATTAATTTCAGAAGGCGTAGCTGCCATTGTATCACTGCACGCAGCAGACGCAGGGGTGCCATGACTCATGATTGGACACGATGGCTAGAGGAGGAGGACGTATCGTTGGTGCAGTATGTAAACGATATATGTACCAGCCACTCTGCGTGTCCCTGGGTGCCCTCGGGGTCCTAGAGTTTGATGGCGATGTCCGCGGCTTGAGACCCTTCTTGACCAGTCGCCGATGCCCTTGCCGATGGGACCGAAGAGGCCAAGCTGTCCTTGTCCATTGAGTTGCCGGAGAGCCGCCGCCGTGTGCGCGAGGCGCGACTAAAAGTTGGGCACCGCCGCCGTCGTGTGTTGTCAACGAAGAATTAGATTTTTGTAGAGATGGATCTTTTAGACTACGTAAAAATGGATAGTCTATAGATTATTGGTAGATGGCATGGGTGGATAATTTTAAAGTAACTATTGAGGGGTTATTTTAAAAAGCTAGATCATACGGCTATTATCATTGATGATAGTTATAGATAATTAAATTTAATGGTTAGATGTTTCTCTTTTCTTATGAGAATTTCTACTGATTTCTCTATTTTTCTAGAAGCCTCTCGTGAGAATCGACGTACAGAAGCCTCTAATTAAGTAACAATAAAATATGTGTGCGTGGATGCGTGCGTGCGTGCTTGTGCCTATGATCTGTGCAATCATCCTTATGCGGCGAGGTGGAGGATTCCATCTAGATTTTGGGCCATGCATGGACCTAGACCCATCGGACCGCCGGCTTGGCCCAATCATGCCAGCGAGGATTGCACACGAAGAAAAGGCAAGCACCTTTCAATGATGATTAGGAATGAAAAGGTGTAATCAAAAATCTTATTTATTGGGGCTCATTTTCAAGATCTCAATTTTAGGTAAAATGAAAATGATAACGGAAATTAAACCAGTTTTTTTTCCAACCATTTCTGGGCTTTATCGTATTGTGCTGGTAATTATTGCTGATATCATACCATTTCAATTGTGTTGTCTAAGTGTATGTATGCAACGCAAGATCCATTAACCATACTACTCCCTTCAACCAAGATCCGATTCTTTCATCGTCCATCATGCGTACTTCTACTACCTCCCTTCTACTACCATTTAGAGAATTTGAATTGTTTAATTGTCTTAAAACTTGTACTATTAAATTTGCTATGTAATATGTGTTGATTCTTGTCAATTTGTGTAATGTTGGCAATTTAGCACGTCGATATGTTAAAACCGTTAATCAAATTTATCTTACAATCCTAACTTATTAAACCTATTTATGGTATTGACTAACTTTTTTTTAATTATAAATTATCGATTTCTGACCAATCTCGAGTTGTTCCCAATGGAATAATTAATTATTCCGAAGTTCCCATCATTACGGTAATGTACATATTTGCGGTAATATCGTTTTGATTCCATTTCCGAAAAATAATAATGAAACCAATTTAGCATTTTTCTGATCGTTTTTTGTCGTTTTCATTGCTAAAGATGATGAGGTGCTCGTGCTCCACAGAACCACTTTCTCCCAAGTAATCACATAAGAAAGCTTGGGTTTCACATGATATTAGTTATCCAACATGATGCAAAAATATGATTTAAAACAATAAATTTAGAAAACTAAAAAGTTCAGGATGTCAGATGTGATTTACCATTTATCTTAGTTTATTATAGGCATTGAACTTAATGCGTGCACCACTGCCCCCAAGCTTTTCGAGGCCATTGTGTGAGAACTACAGAAGGGAAAATCGCATGAACGAAGAATAGAACATGCAACCAGATCGATCTGTCCAGGAAACCGAGCACTTCTATATTGAGATGAATCAGCTGGCAAACACCTTGAGCTATTGTCTTCCTTTGCCTAGCCTCTCTCATCCGTTGGCACAAGATCAACTGAGCAAACTGAAGTCATCGAAACGCTATGTTGAGGACCAACTTGAAATCATTTGCTGAACCGCAGTTGATCCTCTCGGTATCCTTGCCTTTATATGGTGAAGCTGAGATTACATAGGATATGTGATCAGGGTTTATAGCTCCACTACTGAACGTTGGCAACAAACTCTGGTGCATCTGCGCCTGAAGATGCGGTCACATACTCACACGTTTAGAACGTTATAACATCTATATAACTAACAAGCGCAATCAACGTTAACTAGCATATGATATGCATCGTACTCACTACAACGTTGAGCATCATCTAACACGGCCCCTCAATCACAACAAGAGGTCACGTTGAGATTGCAACAGTTCTTGACAAAAGGAGCTCTGGACAGTGGCTTGGTGAAGACATCAGCAACCTGGTCCTTGGAGGAGATGAGTCTGACTTCCATAGCCTTGCGAGCTACTTGTCTCGAACAAAATGAAAATCAACTTCAGGGTCTTTGGTTTTTGCATGAAACATGGGATTTGTTGTCATCAGTGAATTCCTGATCTAACCGTGTTTCATGCAAATCCCATGTTATCTCACAATTTTTCATGCAAATCAACCTAACAATGAATTACTGGTATCTCACCGTTCTATCAGTGAATTCCTTAGGTCGTGCTATGCTTGTTTTGAACTCGACTACGCATTGGATGCTGCCTAGTAGCTTCATGTGGAGAGCTTGGGGGTGGTGCTTCACTGACAGACCCTACTAGGACCACTTGTGTCTTGTGCCTCTTGTGCTTCTAGAATATGAGTTCAGGACTAGGAAGACCATAATCGGTAGAAGGTTGTTCATCAGCTCATCGACATCTGCTACTGCTGGCCCAGTTGGGGTTCTAAAATTCAGCAGAATGGATAAATGTATGTGCTTAAAAGAGGAGCCAAACTGCAGGTTTTTGCTATAGGGAGCACCACCTTTGACTCAGCTGTTACAAACATACATAAATGGTATGATCTCCTAAATTTCATCTTGTTTCTTGATACTTTAATATATTGGTTGATACATATTTTCAGTTACATGTGAGAACACACTTAGACAAGTGTGATGTTGTGATCAGTGAGAAGCATACAATATCATTTTCCTTATGTGCTCTGTCCAGCCATAAGAAGGAACAGGGAGTAAAGTAGCCCCTGTTTTAGTTAAATTCTGGCCAAATTTTGGCTAGCCCCTAACAAAACTTACCGTGCCTAAGGCGGGCTAGGATCCAGCATAGTAGTGATTGCTACTCTGGATCTCAATCGTTTATGTAGCATCCAACGGTTCTTCTGCCCTGTCCTTTTCAGTGGGTAGTGCAGCGTGGAAACAGTGAAATGGGACTACATATAGATTTCAATGACTCACAAGCTAGCAGGCACATGAGTTGATTATCCACACCGCTAAATCACAATTTTTTTATTTTTTTCTGTTTTTTTTCCTGAGTGCTCTGTTTCATTTTTCTTGGCTGTTGTAGTTTGGAATCGACAGCCGAAAGGAACGACATTGCAAAGCAGTGGGCACCGGCCGGCTTCAGAACAGAAGCTGCGTTTTGGATACCGGCGTTCTGCAAAGCCAATTTTTAGCGGAGGGTGGACGATTTCACCACCCCTGCCAATTGCCAAGATTGACCGGAATATAATTGGCCGTAGGTTTTTTTTTTTTTTTTTTTTGTGCGCGCGCGCGCGCGCGTGTTATAAGCAATGTTGTGATGCTGTAACCTTTCTTTTCCCAGAAGTAAGTTCGAGAATGGTCTGACGAGCCATTCAAAATTTTAGTAAGCCAAATTGGCATGGCACATTTTGGCATCAAACCAAACGTGCCCAAAAACACGATGCCAGGTTGATATTGTCGGGAAAAAGATATAGATACATCACAGACGTCAACTATTACTCACAAAAAAAAATGGTCATTACTGACCCAGAAGAATCTTCATCAAGCCACTAACTTTCACATTATATCGCCAAACCTGGCACCACAGAAGTTCACACTCAGCACCTGAGTTTATTTGTTACAAAAGTGCTAAGCTTTATGTTTAAATCCATCTAAGACGGTGATAAAAATCGGAATTCCAACAAGCGAGCAGACACGTGCTCAGATGTACTAGTTACAGATTTATCACGGCAATGCTCAGGCAGCTAAACAAGCAAAAAGTTGCAGACCCACAGGGAAGCAGCAGATTACGGAATCCTAAAGAGCGGAAACACTCCTACAAAGCTGGCGTGCACACAGCACAACTTACAAACAATGAATGCTGACAAACATGTTAAAAGAAAAATCTGAACCAAGCACACATGCTAATACACCACAGCCACGATCTTAGTTGTCGATGGAGAGCTTCCGCCTCTTGTAGTTAACCATCACCTCACCCTTGATACCGACAACCATGGCGTTCCAGTCATTCTCCGGGAATGGAGAGACCAGCTCAAACTCAAAATTCCTCAGTAGGTGGGTCCAGATCGCCTTGATCTGCAGGTAGGCGAAGGGCTCTCCGAGGCACCCGTGCCTGCCGCCACCAAAGGAGATGTATGAGAAGGCGCCTGCAGCTTTGTCCTCCTCCCTTCCAGGGCCAAACCGGTCAGGGTCATAAGAGTCAGGGTTCTTGTAGATGTGGGGCAGCCTGTTGGCAAATGAAGGGGATGTCGCGACAATGTGGCCCTTGGGAATGTCGTACTCTTTGCCTTCCTTTGTTGTCACAGTGAAGTCATTGTGTGATTGTCGAAGCAACATGATTAGCGGCGGGTGGAGCCGGAGGGCCTCCTTGATGCACCGGTAGAGGACATCCATCTCCGCCAAGATGTCATGATCAATCTTGTCTCCATGCCGCTTCATGACCTCCTTCTGCTCCTCCACAGCTTCTGCAAAGTACTGCTTGAACCGAAGGAGGTATGCTCCAGTCCAGGTTGAGGTGATAGAGCTGGTGTGTTGTCCAGCAAAGAGCGCCGCGATAAGTAGCCCAGTTACCTCACCCTCTGTGGTGGAGCGCCCATTCTTGTACTTGGAATCAATGAAGCACTGCAGCATGTCTTCCTCAGACTGCCCAGAGGCCTTGCGAGACTTGATGATGGTGGCAAAGATTTCTGCTAAACGTGCCCGTGCCCTGTCACGGCGCTTATGTGCAGGGATTGGGAGGTACGGGAAGATGACACTGATCGGCTGCATCCCATTGTCGAGGTCATGGAAGAGAGCAGAAACATCATCAAAGAGCTTTTCTCGCACCTCCCTTCCCAGCAAGCACCGGCTAGCTGTCAGGATGATGAGGTGCTCCAACTCGTACTTCAAATCCACAGTGCCACTTTCTCCCCATTTTGAGAAGTACTCCTGCAGGAAAGGTTGGGCTGATATTAATTATCCACATGCATGCAACAAATATGATTTAAAAAACAACAAATTCAGAAAACTAAGTTCAGGATGGCAGAAGGAAAATTTATCATTTTTCTCTTGGCTTAATAAATCCTAGCATGTTATTACTAACATGGAGAAGGGTGTTGAACGTTAAGCAAAATGTAAGGAAAACCTGATACAGAGAAATTCACTGCATATTCATGAAGACTGTCTTCATCGTTAATGCTAAACAAAACAGATTTTGAAAACTAATATTATGAGAAGAGTTGTGCTGATTCGACATTGGTTTAACTGTAAGAGACGCACTGCAGATAAAGCAACCTTGATATTATGAACAAGGGTGATGAAATGGACAGGGCCAAACAAAGAGTTGTGTGATGAATCTGAATTTGCATGGTAGATGAAGTACTCGATGCACATGTTCTAGCACTATGCATACACGCAGAATGCACTGTCCAAGGAGTATGGCAATTTATCCTTGTCATTTCTAGTGTCTGTAGCCATATCAAAAAAAAAAATTCAGCAACAAGTTTATATGGAGGTTTTCAATGCAATTCTAAACAAATCTTCAGAAACTCATACTTAAACACAGCTTTCAGGACAGGGTCACAAGAACGTTGGTTGCAACATGAAGGAATATATCTTTTCAGTTCATAAGGAAATTTAACTGCAATTCCTCATAATTTACATACTTAGCAAGTTCCACTGTTTATGACAAGATAGTATTTTTAATGAAAAGGTTATGATATTATTTCCACCCCAGTTTTAGCGAGTTGACAAATAAATATAGCTCCCACCTCGGCACCTCTCAGAGAAAGAATACTGTTATTGCTAATTGGTTGAGTGTCACTTGAGAAATGGCAGAAAGGAACGCAAACACAGAACAGATCATCAGGACAGAGAAAAGTAGCTTTAATCAACAAAACTGGCAAAGATATAAAGAACTAGCAAAGTGGTTAAAAAAAGCATTAAGGGAAAAGGGACACGAGATTGTGCCACTAGGAAAAAAAGGAGCAAGCAAGGCATCCCAAAAGCCTAATATGTCTGGAAAAATCAGCCCAAAAAGGATGACGAGATAGCCACGTATTATTCTTCCTTTCCTAAAGGAAAAGGCAAAGTCGCTTTCAGAAGGGACTAGATAGTCCAATGCAGAACAATGCACTGTGCTCACATGAATTTGGACCAAAAATGGAATGCCAATACACCATGTTTGTGTTGTCAGCAAATGAATATATCTCAGATTTTAAACCATCATCATCATATAGACTAAACTAGTCAAATTGTTGCCACCACCGAAGTTGCTCTACATTGTAAGGCTATCTCCAGCAGTTCCCCACCCGCACTGTTCCACCTGCCCCTCTCTCTCTAGGAACAGTGTTTGGGGAATGGGGATGGGGCACCGCTGGTTTAGCCTAAAAATGCAAAATGCTTCTCAAATCCCCCATTTTTAAAGTGGAAACAGTGTGTCCACAGTTTTACAGTCTTGCAGATCCAGAAATCTCAAACCAAATCTAGCTAGTCAGATGAAGTAAAAAAAAATCCTCACCTCGGCCTCCGTAACCATCTGATCGACGTAGCTGCGGAGCTTGTTGGCGCGGAGCGCCTCGGTGAAGAACCTGAACTGCTCCTGCCTGACGGAGTAGTCGACGTCGAAGACGACCCCGGGGCCGAAGGTGGGCACGTTGAACCTGTACACCTCCTGCTGGCTCATCTCGGCCTCGTTGCCCTTGAAGAAGTGCGCGGACACCTCGGGGCCGATGAGGAAGGTGATCCTGCGGCTGAGGATGGGGACGGTGAAGACGCTGCCGAGGCGCGCGTACTGCTCCCGGATCATCGGGATGGGCCCGCGCATGAACTTGACGAGGCCGCCGACCAGCGGCGCCCCCGGGATGGTGGGCGGCAGGCGCTTGCCCCCCGAGCGGGAGCCCAGGAGGAGCTTGAGGAAGGCGAGGGTGGCCACCAGCAGCGCCGCGCCGGCGATGAGCCGCTGCTGGCTGTCGGCGAGATCCATCGCTTCCTCCTGCGCGATGGCGATTGGCATCTCCATGCGTTAGCAGATCGGTACAGGAAATATGCAAACTTCGTTTGTATCGAAGACATTAATTAAGGGAATAATTAAACAACAAAAAAAAAGGGAACTTGCATCAATGAGCGGCGTAATACTGCTGCGCTACTACTGGCATCATAAACGACAGGGCAACAGATTCAAGAAATACTTAGATTAGAGCAGTGCAGGGAGTCGCTAGGGGGAAAACAAATCTGGATGAAGAATCCTCAGATCAGGGTGCTGGAAATGCTGATCCAATCTCGGATCGAGGAACAGGGGGAAAAGACCTCACCTTTCGTTCTTCACCCTCCTCGTCGGGGCCGGGCCGGGCCGAGCGGGGAACGCGGCTGTGGGTGCAGGGGGGGAGTGTGGAGTGGAGGGGCGCGGGTTTAGAACTTTATATAGGCGCCAGTTCCCAGGAAGAGAGCGAGAGACTTCCGAGGTTGGGACTTTGGGAGGGAGAGGGGCCGGCGGATGGAGGTTTTACGGGGGGCGGAAACAGGGGCGGCGACGGAAGAGAGGATTAGAGGAAGCAGTGGTGGCAGGGAGGCAGAATCATGGATTCATGGAGGGCACGCACGCCGGCGCGGTGGCAGTGGTGGCTAGAGACCTCTTGGCGGTGGCGCCCACCCCATTGTCGCGTTCGAGCGCACACGTGGAACGCACATGTGGCGTCGGGGCGATGGCGCCAGCGGCCAAGCCTGCCGGGGATGGATCCTCTGCGCCCGAGAGCGGATGTCGTGTGGGTGGATCGACGTGTGGTCAACTGATACACAAATGTCTTTTCTTGCCATTTGGAAGTAAGTATAGGCAGTTAAAGGCCTGTTCGGATCGATGTCAAAGTTAGCTAAACCAAAATTTAGTCAAATTTGAATTTAAGTAAATATTACACAAAACAACATTTTTTTCAGATTTTATTTGGCCACTAAATAAGCTCTACGAATAAAAAGTTTTTTGTTTGAACTAAATATTTCTCTAAATTCAAACGTTATCAAATTTGGCCAAACTTTGGTCCTGGCCAACCTTAGCCTCGATCCAAACATGCTAACATAGAGATTGATGCAAACCGTGACGGTATTTATATATTACATTAATTTTGTTGTTTTCTAGAGATTTATTCTTTGTCAAGCAATTGAAATTTTTCTTACTCTCTGGCGACCCACCTGGACACGCCGCCGCCGCCGTCTCGCTGGGGAAGAAGAAGAAGACCTTGCCGCCAGAAAAGAGCGTCTTCGTCTTCTCTTCGGGGTTGGGCATTGTCACACCCGGTTTTTCACATAAACCGAATATAGACCACATGTATGTTAGGATCTGTTTAATCATACATGGGTGACATTATTGGTAAAAACAGAACATATATCATTTATTAAGCATATGAACTTATTACAAAATGATCCGAGGGTCTATAAAAAGTTTACATCACAACGATCATCTACGAAGCGTAGGCACCATCTTCCACAAGCAGTCAACCGGGAGCATGCCAGCCTAGAACTCCATGACCCCTTTAGGCTCCGATTCTTCTCGTCATCTGCCAAATGACAGCAAAGAGGGGGAGAAGGGGGAGAAAGAGAAGGGTGAGTACAAATGGAATTGTACTCTGCAAGTGTAGGTAAAAGATGACATGCAAACCGAAACAAGGCTTATTTTTGGGTTGAACTCGCACCTAAGCAACACCCTAAATTATTCTTAGTCCTTAGCACCTATTTACTAGATGTGAAACCACCAACCCAACAACGAACCATCTTAATTCAACCACTCGATCTCATCGATCCACAAACCAACTTTCTCATCCAACCATGTCCACCAACTAATTAGAAGGAGTCTATGGCCGCTCTTGACCGTGAGCACGGCTGATATATCAGTTTTACACTCTCGAGAGGTTGCACACTTTCACCACCGGTAATGTTTTCCATTTCTGCCATACATTTCCTGAGATGTTTGATCGGGGTCACAAAACGAGGTCGCTAAATAACTTTATCCGGTCCGCCCTATACCCACTAAGGTTTCACCCCGTACATAAGTCCGCAGACCCCAGGGGCCCCCTCTTGTGCCACTCAGACCACCACGGTACGATTAATACCGAAAAAGTTAAATTTTGACCAAGCCCATAGCCCATGTAAGTCTTGTGGTTGCGTTGTAAAGCCAGGAAGACAAGCTCCTAAAATACGATCCTTAAACCTGAGGCAGGAACTAGCACCAACCAGAAACATCATATAATAAAACCAAATAACCATCGTATCATTCTTCCATCATGCCCGGGTTTTCCAACACCAACATGTTACCGCGATTCCAACATCTCATAATCCAAGATCACAACATTAAGCAAATTGATATTATTAGACCCAACCCAAACCATACTGCAAGGCTAATGATGATCCACCCAAACCAACCAACCCAGGTTTCGAATGAATGATATCTAGTAAACCCTAACATAGGATTCAAATTTATGACACAGCATGCATACTATCTAACTACTCTATAAAATAAAATAGATAGTTACAAATATGATCAATGACACTTGCCTGGTTCCAAAGTTCCATTTGCTCAAAGAAGCACATTCATCTCACCAACATAAACAACTGAAATAAAGCATTACATACAAAGCATAAGAACAGTACATCAAACATGTTTAAAATATTTTAAAACATGCTCTAATAGGTAGAGCTCATCAATACGAATCTGTAGGTGAAAGAATCGCACAAAACGGACTTAAAACGAGAAAAATATGATCATTTGAAATTGAGCGGCATTTCTGTAAATATCTCCCTGTTTTGAATTTCCTGGAAAAATAGAAAAACAGCGATGACGTCAGCATGATGTCAGCATCAACGGATCTGCAGACCGGCGGGACTCCGGTCTGCGGTCCACCATGCACTGGGCTCACCGCGACGGGGTATGGGGTGGTCGATCCGGGCCGTTGGATGGTGGAGAGGAGGTGCCCCACTTGGCCTCACGGGAGAGGCTGCCCGGACGGCGGCAGACGGCAGAGCTCACTGGAGTTGCATCGATCTTGCGCTTCGGTGGTCCGTTTCTTGCGCAGAGAGCCTTGGAAGAGAGCTGGGGTCAGGACAAACTCAATCATGGTGCTCTTGACGCCGGTGAGGGACCGAGGAGGTGAGGCGATGGTGGCAAGCGGCAAGAGGCGAGAGGAGCTCATGGCGGCATCTCTGTGAGGCACGAGAGAGGAACAGAAGGAGCAGGGATCGATGCATTTGGAGAGAGTTCATGCGAGAGAGCTCTGGGGTGCCTTTTATAGCTTGAGGAGAGGGAGAGAGAGAGCCACAGGTGGAGCTCATGGCGCTGGCCGCCATGGAGCTTAAATGAGTTGTTTCACTGTGTAATTGAAGAAATTGAGGGGATTAGATGGAGGAGGGATGTGGGCGGCTTGGTGCGTGATTAATTGAAGAGAAACGGATGGGGTTGTGGGAATTTGGCCTCTAACAGGCGGAAGGGGAAACGAGGAAGCGAGTAGGCGGGCAGCTGGAGGTAGGGGGTGAGCCTAACATGCGGGCCCCGCGTGTCGGCGAGAGAGCGGGCGGCGGCCCACTACACAGAGAGAAGGAGGCGGGGCAGCGACCTGATGGGCTGAGGGGGAAGCGGGCCGGCGTGAGAGGTGGGCCGAGGCGGGGGAGTGGACCAGTTTGAGGGAAGGAGAGGAAGAGAGGTTGGGCTTTCTTTTTTTGTTTTATTCAAACCCTTTTCAAACAATTTTTGAATGGAGTTTTGAATTCATTTTTCGAAAGTGATTTGAATCAAAATTTTGAAATTTATTTTTCACACAATTAAACACTATGCATGAGGCATGAATGTAACAAACATTTTTATATCATATGCCAAATTGAATTTAATTTAGAAAATAATTTGTTTCCTTCATTCGAATGTTTTGCTATTTAATAAATCTTGGTAAATTTTAGAAATTATAAAATTCAATATTATAATTAGTGTTATTTATTCACACTCCCAAAATGGAAATTTTGGAATGTGACAGGGATTGAGGTTGTCAGGGCTGCGCTGTCTCCTCCACCTTCGGCCTTAGAGGGAGGGCCGTGGGCGGCAGGTGGCCCGGCGGTGGTGGCGGGCGGCCGAGACCGGCAGCGAGGGCTCCGCCGCTCAGGCGGGGGAGGACGACGATTGGGGAGGATTGGCGGTAGGGGTGAGGTGGACACTAGGATAGGGGTGGGTAGCGGTCGGACAGATGGTGGTGGAGGGCGCGAAGTGGCACGGTAAGGCGGCCGCCGCCGCCTACCGCGGGCGGTGGCAGTGGCAGCGGCCAGGGTGGAAGGTCCGCAGCACCGGGGAGGCGCCGGCGGCAGGGTGGGTGGTGGCGCAAGGGCCAGGAGCAGGCAGGCGACAACCAGCGCGGGGTACATGAGGAAGAAGAGAGAGGAAGAAAATGGGTGGATAAGGTGAGGTGGTTGAACTATTGGATGGGCAATATTGTTGACTAATGAAAAGACAAAAAAGGAGTCAATTGACAAGGTGACACACCCTTTTTCTATGTTTACATTTTTCTCAGCATTGATGTATTTTAGGTCATTCAACATCATACATAGTGAACTGAGAGTTTAAATTCATTTCTAATTCTGATTTAGAAAAAAAATGAAAACTTCATTTATATTGCTGTATTGCAAAAGAACCGTGGAAAGAAAGGAAGAAATCCAATTATTTAATTCTAACCTAATTATGTATTCAATCTGTTCTCCTAACTATCCTACTAGTTTATTAACCATACCCCCTCAATAAGACTACTGCTTTTTTTTCTTAATATACAACTTGAGTTCTGAATTCTAAATTTGTAGGGTGACAATGGATATCATAGTTTATGCTGAAAACATTCTATGTATTTTTTTATAGGTTAAGTATCTAATTATAAATTAACCATGCCAATACAAAAAATTGTATGAAAAATAATAATGAAAATTTAATGATGTATTTTTCTAACATAAGATATGATATCGACTGTCACTCAAAATTCAACTTGTATGCAGCAACAAAAGGGACAAATCTTAAAGAGTAGTAGGTTGAACATAAAATTTGCCAAAGGGTTATCCAAAATGGTCCATGATTATAAACATGAAGATCTCCATCATGGCATCATACCAAAAAAAAAGAAAAGGAAAAGAAAAATACCACTGGACCACTCCTGCGTCACGTGACTTTTTGTTTAATCTGCCATTATGCTCTTGGACCCATTTTGCACATGCATTAAAGAAAGGAGAGAAAACAGAACATCACAAACCACTTCCAAGTGAGAAGCACATGACCTGATATCGGTTCCCAATCCAATCTCATGCTCTGCCCAGCCCTAGAAAATCCAAACATCCAGCCAATAGGCAGTTCATCAGCATGACCATAGCACACAAAGCTCCAACATCCACTGGACACTCCAATCCAGATTAACAGGCAATTAGCTTGGTAAAATACAGCACGGATGAATAGTAGTAAAGCAGAATACCACAGGTGCCAACAGTATGGGCCTCAAACCAGATGGTATGTTCACTATGATTTGATTATTTGAGTCAAGTTGTTGAACTAGGACATGTAAAAGCACGAACAAAATTATAGGGGCATGAACACTTCGATTCAGTGCCAAGACTCCAAGAGCATGTGATGTGACTGCGAATCCTGTTGGATGTTGAATACAAATGCTGGCACTCAGAAGTGAGAACAAGAAGCATGGCACGGAGAAAGACTTCAAAAGGAACAAAATTGCACAAATAACAAGAAAGAATTAGCTATTTGTAGATAGCCCACTGGTTTGTAAGTTTTAAACTGTGTTACCGCGCATCACATGGTACTCTCAAGGTGAAGTACTGTCAAGCATCACTTATGAGTTCCAAAGGGGTCCACCGACATCATAACCCACAATACTGTCATAATACACCATTTGATATAGTGCGATTTGAACATCCCGTTTGGTGGCATTGCATAATACACCATCTTACATGATGTGATTTAGCCATCTTATTATGTACTGAATTAAATTAGTCCGAATGGGCAAGCAAGACGCATGGTTCAGTAAAAAAAAGAATGCGTTAGAACTCAATACACTATATACATACAACATGTTATTCGCTTATTGCATTCCTATGAACAAAATTTAGGGTTCAGGCTCTACTGGTCATCAATTACATATGCTTTATCCAGCTTCTTCTCTAGTGACAAAGGGGCAGAGAAATTTAATGGTGAGAACATGTCGTCATATTTGGATTTCGGAGCAGGCTTGAACTCATAAGGGCCAGCCTTAGTTCCCCAAACCTGAGAACAAGTGAGCACATTGTCAAAATAAAAAAAAATAATATCTCTTATGCAGGTTTGGAGAGTCAGCTAAAGCACTAGTGTGAAGAACATAAGTAAACAACCTGGTTTCCTCCATCATCAAAACCTTTGTCCCAGATGTGTACTTCACCGTTCTTGTGGATGGATAAATCCGATGTACAATATGATGCGCCGCTCTGTTAATATAATGATTTTTGAGAGGGAACGAGCCAATCATTGCAAAATAAGATTATTGAGGTGGGATTTTATTATATTCCTTAAATTTAAAAGAGAAGACTTCATATTATTCATGCTCAGATAGAGGACTGAATGTGCTGAGTGAGAGAACACACGTAGCTCACCCAATTGTTGGGAAAACCTTCGGGTGGGGTAGATCCTTCGTATAAGCAGCGCTTTCCTCGCCCACATCGTGATAAGTGTATGGTGGTCAGATGCTCTGCGATATCCTGGACACCAAATGTAACTGAGTGTTAGGACAGTATATATGCTGAGAAGTAACAGCGCAAAACACTTTATATTGCAAAGCCTCAGACAGCTGTAAAATGCAACATGGAGTGTTTTAGGACAGTTAAATTGTACTGGATGAGTGAGCTTTTGCTATTTTCTATTTCCCAAACACCACTATAGGTAGGAGTTGCCACTTTATAAGATGATATACTGTATATCTTATAGTTGGGAAGGTGTTTTGCAACAGAAATTCCGGGGCCTGGGCGCACAAACATTATCTCATACAAATCTTAAACATTGTTACCATCGATGATAGAAATGAGAAAGCAGCTTAGCTTATTAGTTACGTAACCCAGATACTGTTATTAGCTGTCATAAAAAGCTTGGACTTGGTGAATGAATATTTTACATCACTGGCATTCTGTTCTGGCACACTGCAGCTACATCAAGCTATTAACAGTTAAGACACCATAACTGCAACATGGCTACCATGCTACAACCACCCAACTGGAGGTCCTATCAAGCTAGCATTGCGTCATGAACTATATAGTTATATGCAATTTTGGTTAGGAATGTGATGTCAATGCATGATTCCATGTGAAGTTCCACAATGAATATGAGTAATGCAAAATCTATTTAGAGTAAAATACATCATCGGTCCCTAAACTTGTACGTCCGTATCATCCCAGTCCCTAAACTTTAAAAGTGGTCATTCATGTCCCTAAACTATGTTCGGGTTTCAAATAAGTCCAACCGGGTCATGACCTATGCCCTGCGTAGACGTAGCCTGCCACCGTGGACTGCTAGTGTCGCCATCATTTGGGGCCCACACTTGGAGGCTGGTGCGGGCGGCGGAGGGCACCTCGGCAAGGCCGCTGCCCCCGGCATCGCGCACAGCGCTGCCAAGAAGGCTCACTGACGGGTGCCGAGGCCGCCGCGAGCCACCTCACAGGCGCGTGGAGGGCTGCTGGGGCTGCGCCGCCGCCGCCAAGCTGGCTCGCGGGCGAGCCTCAGGCCGCCGCAAGGTGAGATGGGGGCCGAGGCCACCGAGCAAGCCCGCATTCACCCGATGCGGAGAGGGGAGCGAGGATCCGCGTAGTAGTGGGAGGCAGCAGCCGGCGGGGACACCGCGGCGGCACACGACGCAGGAGCGCGGGGAGGAGGGGCCGCGCTGGCGGCGTCCACACTCGCGCGGGCGAGGAAGGGCGTGGCGCTGAGGCCCCGCGCGCGGACGACCCCAGCTTACCCGTGCCACCCCAGCTGTCGTGCCGGTCCGTCCCGCCCCGCCTTGTCGCCTCCACCGTCGCGTCAGCTCCGCCGCGGCCATGGTCCTGCCTGCCTGCTTGTTTTGCCTCTCGCTGAGCTGCCCCTCGTTGCTTGTTGGCTTGTTGCCAGCATACCAAAGAGACGAAGCAGAGGCGGATGCATCACGGGATAGGAGGAGCCGGGGATGCATTGCAGTATTGCACCTCGGAGCAAAGGCAGCGGCTGGATGCATGTTCCGTTGAGCTAGATGCATGCGAGGAAGAGGCAGGTTGAGCTAGATGCATGCGAGGAAGAGGCAGGCACGGGGAAGAGGCAGTGCGAGCTGGATGCATGCTTCGTCTTTTGCGTTGCGCCGACGGCCGCGCGGGGAAGAGGCAGGCACGGCCACGACGGGCCAAGCCGACGGCGGAGGAGGAGGTGGGGCAGCGGCCTGCCGGCCTCACCTTGGCAGCCTCCGCCGCGTCTGCTTGCAACGGCCGCCGCGCTCGCCCGCACTGCCAGCCTCTAAAGTGTGGGCCCTACATGATGTCATAGTGACACTAGCAGTCTACGGTGGCAAGCCACGTCTACTCAGGGCACGGGTGATGACCCATTTGGACTTGTTTGAGACCCGAACATAGTTTAAGGACCGGAATGACCACTTTGAAGAGTTTAGGGACATGAATGACACAGACATACAAGTTTAGGGACCGGTAGGTGTATTTTACTCATCTATTTATGTGATGATACAAAGGAAAAGGTTCAAGTGAGTTCA
The DNA here is from genome assembly GCA_030272315.1 of Paspalum vaginatum. Lineage (NCBI taxonomy): Eukaryota > Viridiplantae > Streptophyta > Magnoliopsida > Poales > Poaceae > Paspalum > Paspalum vaginatum. The sequence goes on from CM059016.1 coordinate 20,758,544, forward strand.
TATTTTAAAGATGCATAAAATCATTATGTGTTTAGAGGGTCAGGACTTATATCAATTGAGGAACTAGGTCCAGGTCCTGGCAGTACACTAAGTGCACATAATGGCCCAATTTTAAGTTGGCAGAAGCACTAACGACACTACATTATATATTTAAAAAATCAAAGACTCATGGATGGTTTGTAAAATCGAACACTCAGTAAGTACATGGCTTGTAAATACCACTCATAAGTGGAACCCATTGAACTGTCAAATATCATATTTGGTATTGTACAGGAAGGAATCCCTGCCCTTGATAATCTACTGTCTAGCTACTTTCAATGGATTCATCCATTCATTCATCGCAAACTCCACCTAGTCGAATCCCCAATACCTACATTAATATGCATAGAACAACCAAGAACAATCGTAAAGTATATTAAAATTGTCTAATTGTAGTATAGTATTTTCTTCATTTAATTTGAAGTGAATCATCAAAGTTTCAGGCACCAACAGTCCTCAGTTAGGAGCAAATGACCCTAGAAAATTTCTTGTGCATACATTCAGAAAAGTGACTATGTTTGGAGTTTGGACGTGACATACCGCAATTACTTCGTCTGGCTGCGGCCTCTGATCCTTGGGACGGTCACAGAAATTCTTGTATTCTTCAGCATCCCTAATAGCATATGAACTCAACTGTCCATTTGAAACAATTTGAAGCATTATTTTGTAAGCTTTGGCAGCAGAATTTAATATAAAATATAATATCCTTCAATCAGCTTTTCTAAGAGCAGAAATTGAAGTTGCATTGCTTAAACTTTTTTTTTTTTTGTGCCTTTGTTAACACCAGACAATATGTTGATGGCACTAAATTTAATCTAGATTCACTTAAAGGGTTGCCTGAAATCTCCGAAGGAATTTCTAAACAGACTTGTCCTTGAATAATTATTTGCATGATCCTGCAAAGAGACTAGTCCAAACCAAGGACCTCCAGGCCACAAGTGGAGAGACTCTACCACTGCACCAGGCCTGGCGTTCACTAATCTAGATCCACTTAATGGTAATTAAATGCCAACAGAAAGAAATTTATCCTTAGAACAGTCAAAAGATAAAGTCACATGGCACAAAATTTATGTAACTCTAGTTAACCATTTTATGCTCCCCCAATGTTGCATCACACTAAGCTTTTTGGCAATCAAGTTTTTTTTTTTTTTGAAGGAATAGAGCAGGGGAATCCCTACTGTGGAAAATTTGACATATATATCAAAATTGAGATAGTAGCAGAGTAAGAAGATTACTGAACTACAAAACAGGAAGAAGCAAACTTTAGAGCAATCAAGTTTGCCTAGCAACTTGTGTTTTGAACATGAGAAACATAAGTATGGGAATGCCTTTATGTAACGTCATGTGAGGAAGACAAAAGAATATTGCTAGCGAACTCTGAGAAATATTAGATTGGATGCATTAATTAGTCACATCACGACACTGCACGATCTCAGAGGAAGTACATCATATATCCTGTAAATCCAATCATTAAAAGCAATTCGAGCTCACCTCAACATCACATTTCATCTCCTTCGGACAGGGCTTTACCATGTAGAATCTCTGGAGGGACCACAAATCATCATCATTTGTGCATATGTAGAGCACATAAGATGTTGCAAATGTAGAATGGACAAACAGATCACAAATCCAAATGTAATCTGAATACTATCCTACGCATATGACATTCTACTAGCAGCCACAAAACAGACTTTGAATAAACTTGCTCAGTTTCACTTTCAGCTATATATTGTCAAATCAAACGAATAAACATCTTACTAATATTTTAGAAGTACCCTTTCTTGCAAACTCAATACTTAAAACTTATGGCATCTCGGATCATCCATAGTTAGCAATATATATCGGCATATCACAAGAATATAGCATGCAAAATGGCTAAGAAATTTTTAATCAGGTTAGATTTACCAGGAAGAAAGGATTTAAAAGAAACAGGAAAAAGTTATATGGGTGTGTTGAATGTTCATCAAAATAGTGCAATGAGCAAAATAAATCACTCGACCACAGAATATTTAGTGTATACAATCTCAGACAACATATATATCATCCCGTTTAAGCTATATATATTAGCACAAGATGATATGTGTTTGTGCAGGAAATATCATGAATTATAGGAAATAATATCTTACACGCGAATTGGTAAGGGCAAAAGGGAGACATATAGGAGTGACTACTACAGTTTAGAAGTTACGTACTTGTCTAAAAGGCTTTTCCGGGGTTCTCCAAAATGCCTGAAAAGGAAAGCATGGAGTTCAAATACCCGAAAAAAAAACACTGTAATAAAGATGAATGTATAGACATAACTATCTTACTTGCTCGAAGTAAAGCACTCTAGAACCATCCACCATCTCAGTTGCAGGGCATGTGAGCATTCTGAAAATCAAAGAAGACCAAATTGTAGCACAGGATATTTAATTATTTATATGACAAATACGTTAAACGTGCTCCAAAGCATAGTCATCTCATGCCCACAAAAAGGGAGTTGAAAGGTTTGAAATACAGCAAATGCATGTGACTATGAATGCATTAATAAAGTTTCTGCATCATAAGTGCAGATAAGCAGAAATTTTTCTTCATCATAAGTGCAGAATCACTTCTTCCAAATTACTTACATCCAACCAGGTTCAGAGAAGTTGAAATTTCATTATTCATAAAGAAGTGTCAGGATGGATTTAACAGTAAATAATTTATCATTAAAGTGCAAGCGCCAAGATTCTTGTATTGTTTAAAAAATTGCCAAGTGAACTTAGTAAACAAAGGGATGCTCTCACCCAAAAACAAGTATGGCATGGCTAAATGTTCTTCAAAAAAAAGAAATGCATGGATGAAATATCAAAAATAGTGACAAGAATAGAACAAAAGGAGTATACAGTTTACAAGGAATCAGTTAAATGAAAACTACAACAGGAGAGTCCAAACTCCAAACATTAAGATGCTAATCTGAGACTGAGAACTCAACCATTTCTTTTTTTTATCTTGTTTGTGCGTTTGATAGCTAAATACTAATAGTCATGGAGCCAGAATCGAACAAGAGTAAAAGACACAAAGTTGATCAACAACCAATGAGCAATGATACATCAAGTTTCACTGTTTGAGCAGCTCCCACAGCATCCTTGTCAAGATTCAATATGGTTCTACAACTTATGGTTGAGAACTTGAGATAGGCGGAAGCTAAAAAGTACAGAATTTAAAACACTTTCAAAAGTTGGCTGCCGTCAATCAACTGTTACATCATTAACTCTATGGTACCAGATGATCCCAGTGCATATTTATATTTAAAACCCAACAAACAAAACAATCCAGTCAAAATACTTTGCCGTGTTCAGACCAACTGTGCTAACCAAGAATTCCATTTTCCAAAAATTCAGCACCTTGTAAAAATTAGGCATTTATCAGCACCAAAGCAAAATATCAGAAAACTTGAATAACGCATGGTCATCAACATTTATGTGTATTCAATGTGAATTGCAGTGACCAACACAGAAGGTTGACAGGGAATAATAGGTTGCTGTGTTTGTGCATATATACCTCCCTCAAAAACAAGGTTACGATTAGTTCATAGATACCAACAGAGTAGCAGACCCAAGACAAGAACCCTAATCGAGTGGACAGTGGAAATAACAGTGTCCAAAGGCCGAAGGGAGAAAAAAAAAGAATGCAGTGTTTCTGACCTCAAGTTGAAGAAGTTATCAGGATCTTTCCTCGCCTGCTCCCTCGAGAACTGCACATCAATACACGTACATTTATTTCCTCTGCGTTTAAAATTGGGTAAAGGTTTTCTCGCCGCGAACCAAAAAAAAAAGACATTTTTCGCGAACGAATTCTCAGTGGGGCGGCATCGGAATGCCCCGGAAACCGAATGCATCTCCAGGGAGGAGAGGGGGATTCACCTTCTCGCCGGAGAGCGCGTCCGCGACGGCGCGAGCATGGTCCCAGCGGGTGGTGGAGCGACGCAGGCGGCGGAGCAGCAGGACGCCGCCGACGACCACGAGCGCCTTGAGCACCGCGCCCCGCACCGCCCCGCCGCCGCCCCCTGTGTCCTCCTCGCCGGAGCCCATCGCCGGGGGTCCTTCCACGGCGGGCTCGCGAGGGCCCGGGCGAGACGGGGTGGGGATTGGCTAGGGAGGAGGACGAGTAGGGGGGAATTAGCGGTTTTTGGAGGGGTCTGTGGTGATTTGGGGAAATGGCGATGTTTTTTCTGTGGACTGGCGGACTGCGGCAGCTGGGTTCAGAAACGCAAAAGCAAACAAACGGCGAAGTGTCCAAATTCTGGTGGGTGCCCTACTGGCTACTGCCCTTTAGAGTTTGGTATTTTTTTAGTGTCGTCACCTGTCGGTGCACCTTCAATATTTACTGGTAGTCGACATTTTAGTGAAATTCCGAGGTCTGAATGAAAATCAGTAAATTACAAAAAAAGTTCTACAAACTCACGTGTTCCCTTCTGGCTGAATCAAGGGGCGATCTTGCACATTAGGGATAGTAAGTGGAAGTTCTGCACTACCTCGCAAGTAGACATCTCCGTTTTGCTGGTCCACTGTTGGAGCATTAATAGGTTCATTATGATTTGAAACTGAGCACCCCCTAGTCGCAGAATTATTGGAAGATCGACTTCGTGTTCCCCTGTGTGTGATTGTCATCACTGAAAATTTAATAGAGCAAAGCATGAGTAATTACATTGGAAATAAAATTAAATTTTGTTGCAAATTCCTATATGACACATGGTAACAAAACTCAGCTGGAACTCAAATTATTACTTGTTCATTAAATTCTCCACTTAAAAGTCATCAGGATCAAGGTCCTCTGCTGTAAAATCAGGAACAGATTCTGTATCAGATCCCCCTTCTTCAACTGTTGGTTCATTATGTCCACAGTCACCATTTCAATGTTTGATCAACATAGAAATTTCACTTGGATCGTTAATCTCCTCGATGCCATCACTAATTGTGAGATCATCTAAACCTAGACCAATGTCCATTATGTTTTAAGACACCCTTGGAACGTGCTGAAATTCTTGCATTACAAAAAGTACTTACTAAATTATTAGAGATGGCTCTATCCACTTTCGCGCTTCTTGTTTTACGCCATTAACTTTTAGAATAAGTTTTCTGAAAACAACTTTTAAACAGAGTTTTGATTATTCATATAATTTTGAAATATAATAAAAGTTTTTTTATTTTGTTGAGACTTAGTTTTACTATCATTCTTACTTTAAATTACTTGCTTTTTATTTTAACATTTGTATGAGTTTCTTTAAATAAAATTAGTATCCGGATGTTATGAAGCCCTCGTTAAAAACGAAAATAGCTGAGATTGAGCATGGTTAGATGATTGGATTTCTTATGGTGGAACTTGTCCACCCAAAATCAAACCTTTGACTTAAGAGGGGTGCTCGTATTTTTTTAGAATTTATTTCAGAACATAAACATTTACTTTTTAGTGGTAAGCAATATCTGTTATAAAAATTAAAATAGTTATTTTTATATATATTTGGGTGAAATTCCAAGTTAGTTTTTTCCCTTTGTTTAGAGTTTTTTGGCTCTTGACTTGAATCAGCTATTTGGAACCTTAATATTCAACTCAATGTTCATAAGTATTACCAATCAGGTCAGTTTAGGCTTAGTGTTGCAAGGATTGTGAAATAATGTATAGTGCATTTTTTTCCAAAATCTTGTGAGTATCTAGTAGTCTAAAGGGTAACATCGTGCGCCACAAAAGTATATTTTCGTTCTTGTTCTATCTACCCTACCCGCCTCATATATATATTTAGATATGTATATTTTACTATTCCATTAGTCTAAAGGGTAACATCGTGTGCCACAAAAGTATATTTTCGTTCTTGTTCTATCTACCCTACCAGCCTCCTATATATTTTTAGATATGTAAATTTTACTATTCCTCGCTGCTCCTTCAATCCTAAAAGTAGTTTAAGTGGCCTTAAGTCCAATTTATTTTTACATTGATCAATTTCACAAAGAGAATACACTAACGTAAAAATAATTTCATTATTTTTTAGATACTTAGATTGTACCATTCTTTAATACGATGTCCATTCTAAATTATACGGATTAGTTGTAGGTTATATCTTCTTTTTACTAAAAGAGAGATTTTACGGTGATTGAAAAGGTATTGGACTGTACCGCTATTTTTTAAATTTTTTAAAGGCATTTGTATGCTTTCTGTGGAATTTTATTTGGTACCGTCGTAAAATTGGTATCTCTGCAGCTTATTAACGCAGCAGTGCAGGCGTCAACACACGGACCATGCCCTCGCTCGCCCGCGCGCCCTCGCGCTCGCCCCGCCCCGGTGAAGGAAATCGCGCCGCCCGATCTCCCCGTCATTACCGGGAGCCTCCGCACGTCGCCCGCCATTCCCGCGCCTTCCTGGCCCTCCGTTGCACCCCTGCCCGCGATGCTTACCAGACCCCCAGCCTGCCATTCCTGTGCCAACCCCTATCCACGCCTGGAAGCCAGGAAGACAGATCGAGATCGCCGCCACCGCACCTGTGCCCCGACTCGCCCCGCGCCGCTGCGGCCGACGCGCCCCCGCCTCCGCTCGCCGCCGCCGCCGGCGCGGCGCATCCGCGGCCCACGCGCGCACCGACGCCCGTTCTGTCTCCACCATCCCGCGCCGCCGCCCGGTCTGTGTGGCCCCGCGACTCGGCCTTATCGACCAGCAACCACGAGGACACCGTCACGTCGCTGCTCAAGGTAACCAACCGTGTCGCGCTTCCATGTGTTGATTTGTGGGCAGGTCGGTTTGCCTCAGGGTTTCGATTTGGTCTGTTCTTATCAACCACACCGGTGCAGCACCAGCAGTAGCAGGCGCTGCAGCAGAACTACCAGTCCGATGTCCTCTCTGCCGCAGCACCGCCGGCCATGACCCAGGTCCTACCCCGTCTGGATCCTCAACTCTTAATTCTTTTCCTCCATGTGCGCATTCAGTGGTAGTAATGCACGTCATATGCTCGATGAAATGCCTGAGAGGTGCTTATGTTTTATCGTTCAAGATCAGGTCTCCTATCGATTTTGTTCTGGCTGTCAATATGGCCTATTTGGTTTAGAAAAATCATGCACAAATGCATAGCTTTTACTTATTTTATTTTAATCTACGAGATGTTTGTTTTGACATGGCTGTTTGCTACCTCGATGATCTGTATGATTTTCTTTGGGTTTAATACCAATTAACTATGCAACTAATTTTTAGTCACTCTGTACCGGAAAATACAGATCGGTCAAGCATTATAATTATGGGATTTGCAGGATAAAGCTGTGCATCTCTTTTACATTAAGTATACATGATCTAGATGAGAGAACCAAAGTGAAGACTACCAAAACCAAAGATACATCTTATGTGATGGTACAATTTTTTTTTTCAATCAGAAGGCTTGACTCTTCGCAAAATACTCTTCTGCAGGCTCCATCATGACTATGCTTACTAGAGTGGCAAACTACAATGCCACAATGACTGAACTAGCTGGCACCATGTTATCAAATTTTTTATGTCAACAGTTAGGCACTTATCAATTGGATCACCTTTGTTTGCGGTGATGAGTTATTAATTCTTAATGGACAAGCACCTTGTTGAGAGAGATGCTGCCGGCGTAACCCATAGCACTTACTCGTTTTCCTAACTCAAACTCAGTTGTTTGACCCAAAAAATTTGTTTATTTAGGTCTCACTTGCAGAGTTTGATGACGCCAAGCACACACAGCTGTAGAAAAGCATCTAGACTGGCATAATGCCGGTGTCACGGCTTCTGCAATCTTCATCACAAGCCAACAAGGTCAGTCTTCTATTTTACCACATCTCTATATCATTTTCAGTTTGTACTTTGTTCAAATACATCTTCTGAGCTTCCATATCTTTCCTGGACAGAACGAAAAAATTGAAATTGTAAAACAGGTCTGTGAATACATAAACCATGGACAGTAAATCAGTTGGTCAACTCTGCCTTCCTGCTCTCTTAAACTTGTAGAGATTGTGTAGCATTTCAGCATTTTGTACAACTAAAACTCAGTTGATAGGATGCACCATGAGTTACTTTTCACACCTATTGGTTCATTAGGAAGCTCTTCTGTTTCTGCCACTGGTGTTCTCATTTTTTATAGGTGGTCTTTCTAATGCCTTTATTAACTTTTTTGAACGAGCTAATGCCTTTTTGTTAAGATCATATATAAGGCCCCATCAACAAATTATATGGTATGTTGCTTTGCCCTTTCAGATGTGTTCTACATACAGGTCTTCTCCACTTTGTGGTGCTTACTGAAATGCAACTTAATCAACAGATATGAGTTGCAATACAATTACCAGTGCATTGGCATATATAGTAGTAGAGATAACTACAATTCTGCAAGAAATTTTTTATTCACATTAAAGATCTCAGAACAGTATCAGTTTAGTAATTTAATTTGCTATATGTATGCTGAGCAGTTGCACTGCCTCCTTGTCAGATATCACCTAATCCACAGTTCTTTGAAAATTCAGGAACACGACTCTCAACATTTGCAGCTCCGAGATTGGACGCGAACTAGCTGGGGGTAATCAAAACCAAAGAGAGTCCATATTACACTCACCAAATCCCCATTGGCTTAGCAGCAGGCAGCATTTTGATAGCTCTACGTCTGCTTATGCGAAAGATTGTTGTCGCTTCCCTTTCCTACAGGAGGATGAAATAAGTTTTGCTAGCAGCGTCGTACTGGAGGCGCCGGTAGCCTCAGTGTGCCAGGCGCTCCTCAAGATGGCTGCACTGGCGGCAAAATGTTCTCTGACGAGTTGACTCGCGTGCTCGACTCGGATTGTACTCTGTCTCTTCTGTCCGCTGGCGAATTCCACCGGCATCAATGTCAGCATGATGGTTCGGCCAACTGAACACGTCCCCATAGTTCACAAAACTGTGTGGCCGAGAACCTTGCGGGTAGATTCATAGTAGTTAACTGTGTGCTTGAACAAACTGATGCGGATGTTTGATCTATGCAAAGGATGGCACTGATTGTTGGTTCTAATAGTGAAATGTCATCCTAACCATTTAACTAGCTGTGTCCAACACATTCTGTCTTCATTTCTCTAAATGTTGCCAGCTGCTCTCCAATGCACGTTACATGATTGCCTCATGGTCTATGTAAGGAAACCTTGAACCTGAATGCACACAGCTTCAGTTGCTCTGCCTGTTTTTAGAAGATTCATCTTTAGATGGGTTTACTATTGTCATAATACTTGTCCATGTGTAAGTAATGTTGAAATCATGCCACAACACATTTCCCCACAACATGAAAGATAAGAGGGCCAGATTTGTGAGCTAAAATAATTTTGATAGTCACAACTTCCCTTTCGATAGGCTTAGGATCTCTTTATAATTTTTTCACCTTGCAATGCAAAATTGTTCTATGGAGGCCATGGTACATCATCATATCGTGTTTTATCAACTTAGGATTTGCCTATTTCGATTAATGGTGACATTGAATCAAATTTTGGTTGTTCGAAATGGCAGACTTCGACATTTGTTACGATTGTTGAGTTGATTCTTGATAGCATCACTAAACAATGACCTATGCGTGCACAAGTGCCTCCCGTTGCAAAGCACGGGTATATACCTAGTTACTTAAAACAAGTGCATAAAAATGCACTAATTTAAAATAGTTTCATTAAATCTACCATACAATATGTTTGAATAGTGTATTTATTTGATGTTGTAGATGATAATATTTTGTTTATAACTTTGGGTGAATTTTAAAAAGCTTAACTTTGGATAAGATAGAAAACTACAACGAGCTAGAATTTGGAACGAGGTACTAACTACTCAGCAAAGTATAGATGTTCTTGCAAATTTTGTTTAATTCATGATGTCATGAAAAATCTTTCGGGAGTTATAATCAGGGTATGGGGTGGTTTAAAAATAAACACTATACAAAAGAAATCTCGCATGAAAACCAAAACAAATTTAACAACACAAGTCTCCCTTCCAGAATTGGAAAACTCTTCTGACCTCGTTCAACTATGTTTAGAGTTTGGTTTTGCTCCCTAGACTAGAAAAATGGACATTTTGGCTTCATCAACAATTGAAACTATTTGTCCTTCCAACTTGAATGATTTTTAAAGGTTGTTCCGTTTGACGCCACGCTACATCGGCGTGCCTACATAGCACTAAGTCAGAATCAAGGAAGATAAATTTGATTTGCTCCATTGATTAGGGGTAAACCTGTGTGGATTTTTTTTTATAAAGTGTTTCCTAATATATTTTTCAAAATTTTAAGTAATTCAGAAAATCATAGGTAACAATTTGAAAATAAAAAATATAACACCAATATCTAGATATTTATGATGGTAAATATATCTCTTATCTGGTTTGATGTATATGTTTGGTCTTTATAAAAAATTAGTACTTTGTTCTTTCAAAACGAAGTACTTGTAAATTTAGATAAGTATAATCCGAACATTTTTCTACAATAAATAATTCGGGTGACTAAAAAAATGTCTTGGCATGTTTATTGAATGGCAACATGTCAAAATTTGTAGCCTAACATTAAGTGCACGCTGTCCAAACCCAACATTTGAATGCTTCTACATACTAGGCATGCTTACATGGTGCCATGTTGGATGGAAGCACTTTAAACTGCTCATAGTTGTAAAAGCCACGAATGATTTTAATAGTTGCGGGGGGATAAACACCAGTTTTCTCTTACCCAAGGTGGAAAACTGAACTCGGACTGTAGTTAATGGTCGTTAAAAGGACTTTTTTGCTACTAGAATCCATTTGGTGCTTGAACAAGGCCCTAGCAATGCAGCCCAAATAACAAAAGGTTGAAGCCCGCTAGGGTCTTCTTTTGCTTTATATTCATTTCTATGTTTTCTGAGTTCTGTCGACCGGAGCCAGTGGTTCCGGGTTGAAGATCGGATCTGCTCTGGCTTGAATTGTGACGATGATGGTGGAGCATCCTGGTTCCACAGTGTGGTCATGAGCTGCTTCTCCTGCGTCGGCGCATGTTTGCGGACGATACGCATGTTGCCAAACTGTTGACAATGGACACGATGGAGCCGAAGGTGAAAATCTCCCCAGGCTGAAGCTTGAAATTGATTCGCAAGATTACTACTCCCATCGCAACCTCGTGACCTTGCGTAACAGTCCCTACTTGGTGTGCTAGCTGTTGGATGTTTCGTACCGATAGTCCATCATAGGATGCCCACGTGATGGTTTCGAGAATAAGAAGGGTTGGCAAGAAGATCGAGATGACGTATAGAACTAAGAATAGAGCGATTTAGACATGTTCAAGCAGCCAAATCGTTGAAACCCTACGTCATGTATGATTTAGGTGATGTATTGAGCGTATAGATGAACGTGTATATGACCTAGCTCCCTTTATATATAAGTCGAGGAGCTAGGGTTACACGTCATTACAAAGAGTCCTAGTCGTCTTAGGCTATCTGAGTCGTTGCCCCTAAACCGAATGCATCCACTTTACAGTTAACTGAACGGATGCGGCGGCAGACTCTACAGCTCTCCCTACATTCGAGTCGAACTTCTCTCACCTCATTCCTAGTGTTGTATGTGGCACCCCCTATCTTCTCTCTCTCCGCCACTGTGGCCACCGGCCCTTGTGAGCGCCGGGCTGCGGACACCGGAGGCGGATATGGGAGAGGAGGCGGCAAAGACGACACCGGGGCGCACGGTGACGGGAAAGGACCATGGATGGCGGCACCTCGCTCCGCCGAGCCCAAAGAAGGTGGCTCCGGGCGCCGGATCCGCGCGCTGCTTCCTCCCTGCGCCGGATCCACGGAGGAGCAAGCGGTTCCCCGCGCGTGCGTGCCCAAGCAGAGGCCGCCGGCACCTTCTCCCATGGGTGGACAGAGGCCGTCGGTGCCTTCTCCATGGGTGCCCCGAGCAGATCCGGGGCGGAGCAGGAGAGGAGTAGCGGCGTGTGCGACCCTCCGGCACCGGAGGAGGAGAGCCGGCGGCGCGAGCAGTGACCAGGCGGCACCCAGATCTACGGAGGAGCGGAGGAGGAAGGTGCGGCCAGGCGAATCGAGAGGGAAGAGAAGTGAAGAAGGAGGCGGCGGCAGCGGGCTTCCAGTCGTGGGCGGCGACGCCGAGGAGGAGGGGGCGGCGGGCTTCCAGGCACGGGCAGGCGACGCAGAGGAGGATGGGGGACGGGCGTGGGTGGCGGCGCAGAGGAGGAGGAGGAGCCCGGCCGCGGGCGGCATCGCAGAGAAGGAGGAGGCCGGCCGGGCGCGAGGAGGGAGGGGAGTATGCGGCTCGTCGCCTGTGGGGGATTGGGTAAGGGAAGAGAGAAGGATGGGAAAAATAGTAAAAAATTGTGATAGTTGGTATAAAGTTGAGATACAGTGTATGTATGACTGCAGAAGATTCTTGTATAGGGTAGAGAATATTGCTGACCAGGACATGATATTTTTTTTAAGTTGGAATTTGGAGTTAGATGAATGTGGATAGGCTTAGGCTCAACCCAACAACTTCTCCATCTCCCATCCTCCATCACTATTCTAACTACTCATCGCTTTGTCTACAGTGCAGTAACAGTACATCATTTAGTTTTGCAGAACCAATTATGGGGGAACCGCTGGATTTAGCCTTAGGATGAATCCAAGGGATGCTCCATATTAGACCCCAAAATTAAATGCTGCACTGTTACGGTACTGTTTTGCACTGTGGATGACAGAGATGAGGTAGTTACAATAGTGATAGAGGATGGAGGTATATGGGAAGCCCTTGGATTCGACCTTACAATCCCAAAGTTAGGGAACAAATCTACCATAGGTACATCATTGTCCTACTAGCCTAAGCTTCCTTGCAGCTCATGCCATCTTGCACTGTGTACCACGAGGGAAACCACTCAGCCCACGCGGTAGGGTGGCTATAATCTATATTTTTGAGGTACATGTGGATACATGACACCCACACATGATTTCCTAATATATTTTTCCAAAGTTTTAAGTAATTCAGAAAATCATAGGTAAAAAATTTTAATATAAAAAACATGACACCAATATCTAGATATTTATGACAATAAATATATGTACTATTTGGCTCTATATAAATATGTTTTACCTTTGTAAAAAATTTGGTACTTTGGTTTTCCTTCAAAACGAATTACTTGTAAATCTAGATAAATATACTTCAAACATTTCTTTCAATAACTAATTTGTGTGACTATAAAATGACTTGGCATGTTTATTGGGTGGCAAACATGTCAAAAATTCTAGCCCGACATTAAGTGCACGCTGTCCAAACTCATCATTTGAATACTTCTACTAGGCATGTTTACATGGCGCCATTTCAGATGGAACCACTTTAAACTGCTCAAACATGAAAAAACGAATGGTTTTAATAATTGATTGAGGGGAATAAGCACCGGTTTTCTCTAACTCAGGGTGGAAAACTGAACTCCGATTGTAGTTAATGGAAGTTAAAAGGATTTTTTTTCCTACTAGAATCCATTCTGCTCCTTGAGCCCACTAGCAATGCAGCCCAAATAACAATAGGCTGAAGCCCACTAGCGTCTCCTTTTGCTTTTTATTCGTTTTCTATATTTTCTGAGTTTTGTCCCCTTTAGTCCTAGTTTGGGTACTCTTAAATTGAGGGGGATTGGAGTGCATTGAAATAGATTTTGATTTATTTTGGATTTAAACACACTCCAGTCCCTCCAAACTACTCCAATCAAAGAGTGCCCAAACTAGGCCTTATTAATTTGTCATGTGTATTTTTATCCAGAGAATTTGTTGTGTGTGCTGAGCTAAAGTGTGAATAAGAGCAATAATGCAAAAACTAGAGTGTCGTGTGGTCTAATAAACAAATAATTTGAAAAAAAAATCTGTTTCCTGACTACCAAGAATACGGAAAGGAGGTCTATATACGGAGCATTCTATTCTACTCCCAAGAATATTGAAAGCGCTTTCGAAATGGTGGCGCTGAAGTGAGGTATATGGATATTGCACAATGCTTGTGCAAAGAGCATTAATGCTCATGTATCCATATGTAAAATTCAGATCAAACAAATGAATTTAGGATCACTAAGACAAAAGGTAAAAGTGGCTTGTAGGTGACACTCTTTTTTTCTCCAGACCTGAATTCCTAGGTTCTTCTCCTGGCTCATGTTTACTTCCATCAGTACAAAGTACATAGATCATCCACTCATCATCCTCAGTCGTGTCGCTAGAATTCTACTAGAAACATACTCTCCTGTCTTTTTGCTGGTCACTCAGCACCTCTAAAACTTCTATTAAAAAACACCATCTAAAACTGTACACATGCATATTGCCGCGGAGAGCAATATCAACTACTATTTCTCTGTCTCCCACCATGGTAAACAGCTTGCGAATCTCTAATACCTGAACTCCAAACTTCATTAAGATGGCCGAGTTGTTAAGATGATGCTGATTTTTGTAGAGTCGATATATAGCAATGGTCAATTTCTCAAATTCAACGGTAAAACATGTTGAGGAATTAGGCAAGATCCGAATTAAATGCTCACATATGGGCCTTTTGAGATTTTCTAGGATTTAATAGATGGACCAAGACCATATATTCAACAAAACACGCGTAAACAAAACTATCGGTCAGCTGGAAATTAAAAATGGCCTAGTTGGTTCTTCTGCGTCTTTCCAAGAAATTAAAAAGAAGCATACTACGAGTTGGGTCATGGACCAAACTAGCTAGTACTATCTACCCTACCTGCCTCCTATATATTTTTAGATATGTTAATTGTACTATTCCTTACTGCTCCTTCAATTCTAAATTGTAAGTAGCTTAAGTGGTGTCTTAAGTCCAATTTATTTTTACTTTAATCATTTTCACAAAGAGAACACACTTACAAAAAAATAGTTTCATTAATTTTAGATACTTAGATTGTACCATTCTTTACTACGCATTCCATTCTAAATTATATGGAGTAGTTGTAGGTTTTTTAAGTGATGTCGTAAGTACATCTTCCTTTTCCTTTAAACAAGTGCATAAAATACACCAATTTAAAATAGTTTTGTGAAATCCATTACACAATATGTTTGAATAGTGTATTTAATTGATGTTGTAGGTGTTAATATTTTGTTTATAATTTGGTTGAATTCTAAAAAGTTTAACTTTGGATAAGATAAAAACTAAAACAAGCTAGAATTTCGAATGAGGCACCAACTACTAAGCAAAGCATAGATGCTCTTGCAAATTTTGCTTAATTCATGGTGCCATGAAAAATTTATGTCTTTCGGAAGTTATAATCAAGGTATTGGATGGCTCCAAAATAAACCCTATAAAGAAGAGATTTCTCATGAAAACCAAAACTAATTTACCGACACAAGTCTCTCTCCCATAATTGGAAAACTCTTTTGACCTCGCTCAACTATGTTTAGAGTTTGATTTTGCTCCCTAGACTAGAAAAATGGGCATTTTGGCTTCATCAACAATCGAAAATATTTGCTTTTCCATCTCAAACTTTTTTAAAGGTTGTTTCGTTTGACGCCATGCTACATGAGCATGCCTACGTAGTGCTAAGTCAGCCTCAAGGAAGATAAATTTGACTTGCTTCATTAATTAGGTGTAATTTTGTGTAGTTATTATTTTATATAGGGTTTCCTAATATATTTTTTCAAAATTTATGTAATTCATAAAATCATAGGTAACAAATTTTAAAATAAAAATCATGACACCGGTATCTAGATATTTATGACAGTAAATATATCTATTATTTGGCTCTATAAAAATATGTTTTATCTTTATAAAAGATCTAGTACTTTGTTTTTTCTTCAAAACGAAATAGTTGTGATTATAGATAAATATACTTCAAAAATTTCTACAATAACTAATTTGGGTGACTATAAAATGACATGGCATGTTTATTGGGTGGCAACATGTCAAAATTTCTAGCCCGACCATAAGTGCGCGCCGTCCAAACCCAACATTTGAATACTTCTACTCCGTGGCACCATGTTGGATGGAACCACTTTAAACTGCTCAAAGTTGAAAAAAACGAATGGTTTTAATAGTTGATTGAGGGGAATAAGCACCGGTTTTCTCTTACTCAGGGTAGAAAACTGAACTCTGACTTTAGTTAATGGTCGTTAAAAGGACTTTTTCCTACTAGAATCCATTCTGGTCCTTGAGCAAGACCCTAGCAATGCAGCCCAAATAACAACAGGCTGAAGCCCACTAGCGTCACCTTTTGCTTTATATTCGTTTTCTTTTTTTTCTGAGTTCCTGTCCCCTTTATCGTGTGTATTTTTATCCAGGGAATTTGTTGTGTGTGCCACCAAGAATATGGACAGGAGGTCTATGGAACATTCTATTCTACTCCCAGGAATTTTGAAAGCGCTTTCAAAATGGTAAGGATATTGCACAATGCTTGTGCAAAGAGCATCAACGCTCATGTATCCATATGTAAAATTCAGATCAAACAAATGAATTTAGGATCACTAAGACAAAAGGTAAAAGTGGATCGTAGGCGACACTCTTTTTTCTCCAGACCCGAATTCCTAGGTTCTTCTCTTGGCTCATGTTTACTTCCATCGGTGCAAAGTACTAACACAGATAATTCACTCGTCATCGTCAGTCGTGTCGCTAGAATTATAGAAACATACCCTCCTGTCTCTTTGCTGGTCACTCAAACCGTCTCCAATAGGTTGTCCATATAAACCGTGTAGTACACAGTGTAGCGCTATTGCAGATAGAGTAAGAGGTGGTTAGAATAGCGATAGGTAAGGGTGGATAGGCAATATGTTGGAGACGGTCTCAACACCTCTAAACTGTACCGATGCGTATTGCCGCGGAGAGCAATATCAACCAATGTACAAAATAGCGCGCTATTCAATTTAGCGTCATGCTTTCAAAAACGCCATTAGCGTGCAATAGTGCGCTATAGCAGTACAATAGCGCGCTATTTTGTACTACAATAGTGTTAGCGTCAAGTCTCTAGAAAACGCTATAGCGGCGCTATTAGCGCGCTATTTCGTACTATGATATCAACTACTATTTCTCGGTCTTCCACTTGGTAACTGGCCTGCGAATCTATAATACTCTGTCCATTCTTTTTTATTTAACATGATTGACTTTTTTTTCAAAATTTGATCCTTTGTCTTATTAAAAAAATTCATTACTTATCATTTATTTTGTTATTATTTGGTACATCGTTATGTGTACTTTGATTATGACTTGAGTTTTCATATATTTGTATAAATTTTTTAAATAAGATAAAAGATTAAAGTTTTGAAAAAAAAGTCAACCGCGTCAAATAAAAAAGAATGGAGGGAGTACTTGAACTCCAAACTTCATTAATTAAGATGGCCGAGTTGTTAAGATGATGTTGATGTTTGTAGTCGATATATAGCAATGGTCAATTTCTCAAATTCAACGGTAAAAACACGCACAGACAAAACTATACGTCAGCTGGAAATTAAAATGGCCTAGTTGGTTCATCTGCGTCTTTCCAAGAAATTAAAAAGAAGCATACTACTAGTTGGGTCATGGACCAAACTAGCTGGTACTCCAAATTTTCAAGTCAAAAGAACACAACCACCCCCTTTAAATTTGAGATTACCAACTGCTATCAAATGCTAGCTGACCAAGAACACAGTACTACTATATATATAATTTGCCCCAAAAGCTCGAAACCTAACCATGTGCCGGATGACCTACTGTGTGTACTGCCTCCGGCGCACACGGTCAGGTCAAAATTTCTGGTACCCGAAAGGGATTGCAGGTCCCAAGCGGGGTCCAAACTGTTTGACGAATGGGGCACGAAGAACTTCCGTGTCTTTACCAGCGGGAGCACGATCGATCGGTGCCGTTAAACGGTTTGATTAATTAGTACGCTCCTCCATGGGAGCATATTTTTAATTTATCCCAGTGGTGGAGAGTGCCGTACGCGCTAATCCTTATCCTAATCCCATCATGACATCTCTTAATCCCCTCTCCAGGGGACAGAACCGCGTCGCCTGCCTCCACTAAATTTTTTAGTTAAAAAAAGAGAGGACACCCGTACCCGTACTGTTGGTTCACGTAGCAAGCGAGATAATGTCGTTAAGGCCTTGATTGGATCCAACTGTAGGCAGCCGGACATATGGTTATCTTGATGGATAATAGGCTGGATAATAGGTGGTAGTGTTTGGATCCGTAACTAATACATTAGATAATAGATGGAGTAAGGAATGAAAAACCTAATTATCTTCCGTTAGCTGATATTATCTAGCGCATTGAGTAGGTAATGAGAATCTGAAATCTAACTAACAATTATTTCTCATTATATTATCCTAGATCTGTTTGAATCCAAAACACTAAAGTTTAGCAGATTTTCGTTATATGCGGCGTGGATCCAAAGAGGCTCTAAGCCTACTCCCGATTGCACACTTGGATAGCAGTAGATACAGTCATACAGATCATCATTCAGCCAACCAGCAGGTTTATCCTATCGAGCGGTGATGCGCCGGCCGTGCTAATAACGCGCGCTAGGTTGAACGGGTTGGCGCGGGGCCGCCGTGGCCGGCCGTGGGTGCGTGCGGTGCGTCGACGTCGTGGCACGGAGGCCACGGACCCGCGACGAGACGGCCGGACAGGACCTAGCTCCTCGACGTCCATTTCCGAATTCCGACCCGGCGGCTCCACTCTGCCGCACACCGTGCAATTCCGCCGGATATACCGCCCGCCGCGGCCGGCGGCGACTGCTTTGCACCAACCAAGCTTAATAAAGCACGGACGCACGAGCAGCAGCCGGCACGTCATCATCCACGGACCCGGCCGGGGCCTCTGCGCCTGCGAGAAAGCAGTCAAGGCCGTGCGGCGTGCCAGGACGCACGACACGAGACGAGGCCGTGGCCGGTGGCCGGTGGGTGCAGCAGTGCACCGGCATGTGAGAGCGGGCGCCCTGCTGCTAGTCTGCTACAGCGCCGGCCGCCGGCCAGCCCTCCTGGCTCGTGCCGTGTTGGGCGACCGAGCCGGCGCCGCTGAGAGCAGGTCGCGCCAGCGAAAGCAGTCGGTGCAACAGTGGAGTGCCGGCGTTGACGGGTCGCTCGCTGCACGTGCACGCTGCAGGCGGCGAGCGGCGCGCTGGTCCGCATCGGCCTGCCTGCCGCGCGGGAGGCACGCGCGGGCCCCGCCGCCGCTCTCCCCTCCGCGCGCTGCCGGCCCTACCGGTGCCCGGGGAGGTGTGCCGTTGCCGTCCAGCTCTCCGAGGTTCCCCGATCTCCTTCCTGCTCCGCCTCCCCTCCTCGGGGGCCGGGGCGGGGCCTTTTCAGAGTCTTTTTGGTCGAGCGCCCGCGGGGTGCCGTGCAGTGCTGCCCCCCGGTCTCCGCCACTGCTGCTCTGTGCTCCGTGCGCCGTTGCTTGCGATGATTCGGGCGCGGCCCGCTCGGGCTACGCTACGCAGGTTGCGCGGCGCGTATCGGTCGGCATACGTGAACGGTAGCCCCGGACCGCTACTACGTCATTTGGACTTGGGGAACGTTGCCGACGCGCACACGTTGCCGAGAGCTCGTGACGGGAAACCGCGCGAAACGATCTATGGGCCACCCCCGTACCGCCCTGCTCCCCCACACCCCACGGCGAGGAGCACGAAACGCCGGATCCCGCCCGACGCGCCGAGCCCCACCGCCCGGCCCGCTGGCCCGAGGCGCGGGGCAGCGAAAATCCGATCCAGTGCGGGGCCCGCGCGTCATGGGGCGGCGGTGACCCGCTGCCTTGATCCGTCCGTCGCGCGCGCGGGGCCCGGGCCGCAGCGGCTGGCGTCTGCCGCGGGTCGCCTGGTCGGTGCGCGGGCGGGCGTGCAGGCGAAAAACTTTTCTCCCCCTGTTTGCCTGTGACGCTGACACACGAGGCTGTTCGGAATTTTTGTTTTGACGCACGGAAAGACTTGCGCCGTACGGATTCCACGCTCTGATATATAGACACGGCGCAGCGCCATTTTTCTATGGTAGTATATTGGTATGCCATTTTTCTATGGTAGTATATTGGTTAGTGGTTAGAATTTAGGATTCATGTCTTAAGATTTGGGCTTAGGGCGGGGGATTTTGTGTTTTTTTTCGGCCTGGAAGGATTGTCCGAGGAAACTGTCAAGTAGTTGGCGGTGGAGGTGGGCGCGACGTCGGTGAGGCAAGGGGGCTTCAAGCAGTGGAACAGGGAGGTTCGGCATCGTAGACGGAAGTTAGGCATCGCGTGTCAGAGAGAGCCGCTTAGCGCGGTGGCAGAGGCGGCTTTTGCCATCAAAGCCGGTTGGAGGTGAGGGACTCAAGTCTACCGAGTCTGTTCTTTCAGTCCTGGCTGTGATTAGCGCTTGTCAACACCTAAGACTTGCCGAAGGACGAGCGAGCACCTCCTAAGCGTGACCTAAAGCAAAGTCCACCCAAGAGTGACCTGATGGCGGCGCCTGAGTGTTATCGTGGCGTGACAAAATCCCTGCTTGGGGATCGAGTTCCACCTTGTATTCAGACCTTGTGATCTGTTTTGGAGTGCAAAAGAATGGAATTTATGGTCAAGTCTTGAGTGCTTGTGTGCACAATTTCTTCTCCCCCCATTCCCTTTGGTTTCTAGGTGATTTCTCAAAGTCTTTTGGTGCTTTAGTTTGCCTACGAGATTTCCCCTTCTCTTTTGGTGTTTTTGACTTGCAAGGACGTGGAGATTATGTCTTAGAATATCTCAATCCCGTAGGATTGCCATGATCAAGTTGATCTTGAGTTTCCCCCTTTTTTGCCTAAGTATTCACTTCTTCACGAGATTTGAAATTCTTGCTAACCCCTTGAACTTTTTTTGAGTAGATATTTTTGGAATAGCTTTGAAATAGTGCTAGGATAGTATGCGCCAAATTTCGTGGAGTTTGGAGAAGATTTCATCAAGTTTTGGGTTTGGGAGCTCAAGATCTGGGGTAGTTTCTGGCTGTATCGGACTATCCAGTTCAACCAGCCGGACTATCCGGTTCAACTGGACTGTCCGACAGATCCATCGGATTATCCAGTTCAATCGGTCAGATTATCCGATTGAATCGGACTATCCGGCAGGTATCCCTAGACTGTCTGGTTCAACTAGCCGGATTATCTGGTTCAACCGGACTATCCGACAATGTTCAACCCAACTATCCGATGAAGTCAGGCTGCTTTGCCTTTCTTTGGTGTTTTTGAGGTTCGGCCTTTTGCTTCGACTTTGCACTTGAGTTCCTCGCTGAATGCCCATACTTTTAGCTTACTGTGTATCAGTGGGGCGCATTTCGATGCGTTGAGTGGCTGGTGAGATTCTTGAGTTTCGTTGCCTTGCTTGTCTTGCGATCTCGTTTTTGGTCATTGAGAGAACCTTCTTTCGCTGTGAGTTTATCTCTGGGAGTCCTAGGGTCAGTAGCACTTAGGTTGCTACGTGTTCTTGCTCTGTAGAGAAGAGAGGGTCTTTGGGGTCATAGGTTTTTAGGTGTCAACCTATTCACCCCCCTAGGTCACCTTTTCGGTCCTCAGGGGGAGGCAGAGTTGAGACGCTAGCCCTAGAGTAGCAGAAGAGGCGGTGGGAAAGCGAGTAATGCGGGTGTGTTTGGTTGCTTGACTAAATGTAGATTGGCTATCTTCACCTAGCTAGGCTAGCCTTGCCTAGGCCACAAGTATACAGGGAGGTCGGTTTGGTTCTACTGCTTAAAGTAGACACACTAGGTAGGTAGAGTTAATGTTTGGTTGTCCGGCTCCCCGTCGCCCCCTTCTCTTTGCTCCTCCCCTGCAACAACCATGGCCACCATGGCATGGTGCTCCATGTCACCACAGAGGACGCTCCCGGCGGCTCTGCTCCCATTCCTCGCTCAGCACCTCAACCTCCGAAGCAACAGGCCACTAGTGCCACCAGACCACCACCACTGAGCTTGACTATCTCGGCCTCACTATGCCGCGAAGGCGTCCTCAAGTGCGAAGAGATTCACTATCATGCCTTGTACATGGTGCCGCTATTGCCGTGGCCGAGGAGGTCATGGTGGCTAGCTGAGGGAGGACGGGTGGGCCGGCGATGGGAGCGTGGGCAGGGCGATGGCAGAACGGAGGGAGCTGACCGGATCTGGAGGGAGGTGGAGGTTGTGGAGGTCAGCTGAGGGAGGGAGGATCGGGCCGGCAGCGAGAAGGGAGAACGAGCCGACGACAGATCCGGACACCCTAGGCCGGGAAGGGGAGGGCAAAGCGGTGGAGAATGGCTGCCAGGCAAGAGGTGGAGGAGGCGACGAGTAAAGAGAAAGGAGAGAGAGAGAGAGCCAGCGGGGGCACACGGTTGCTCCGAACTGGCCTGGCCAGGAAAGAACGGCCGTCACAGACGTTCAATTGGAGCCAAACTATGGGGGGGGGGCGCAGGTGCTTATTTGGGCCTAGCTTGGATGGTTGGCCGGGTAACCAAACAACTGAGGTTGTCAAAGTTAGCCTGGCTTGGACCTGCCCTACCCTACCAAACACACCCATTGGTGGCAGCGATGGGGGAGTGTGCCAGCGAAGGGGTAAAAAATGTACCCATAATAATTTGACAGGTTTCATAAAGTTCTACTCCCTACGATATTACTTAAATTATTCCAATATAGTATATCTATTTAATTCCAAAAGGCTATAATATTTGTCAAACTAGAAATAGCTTTACTTCAAAATAGAAATGCATTTTTTGGGATGGAGGTGGTAGTATTCTATAATAACCTAGCTATGCCTTTTCCTCGAAGGACCGTTGAGAAATTTACTCTCACTTCTCCATCCAAACTGTAAGGGGTTATAGATTTTAAGTGGATTCATATAATTTTGCATCCATGTATTTCTTACATGTGTCTAATTTTATTAATATATATGTGCTATATGGACACAAAAATAGGGCTCGAGCCCTTAGGCCATCGCTGCTGAACTACCCATATTTTAAAGTTCACTTTGTTTACAATGTTGGATCAGTATTTTGCTTGTCCATATACTATGCTCTGTGGAGATAGTTTTGCAATTTGGGACAGGGGAGTATATATCACTATTTGAACTTACTATGATCAACTTCATTATTTCGTAGATAACGAAAAAAATATTGTCTAGATTAATATATGGCTATTATTTACACCTGCGAAATAATTTGGCTAAACATGAAGATCAGTACTGGCCTACTTGGTAAAAAAAGAGTTATTATCTAATGACAGGAGCAGTACGTACTGAGCACCCGAGTTGTCCGAAAGGAATCAAGGCACCTCCTGTGCTATGCATGTTACTGTGCTACGACCACGACTAGCATATCGTCAAACAATGTGCTCCCTTGTTGTGGGCTGTCTCTTTGCCACCAAACACATCAAACTTTTTTTATACGTCTGCCGGTCTTTCTGGTACCGGGGAATATTTTTCTAGTGACATGTAACACAAGCACGTTTGCATATACTGTAGACGATCTCATATGATTCCGCTCAAAACTAAATACAGGATGACAACACACAACAACTACACAAGTCGATCAGTATCTCCGCGGCATGATACATTTGACGTGCATGTTGGATTAGCCTTCAAGATGGGAGATACGGATTATTATGATAAGATCATGTTGAAACTTTCTCGGAAAGTTGGAAAAAAAAAGGAATCACAGGGTGTTTGGATACACCTAACTAATTTTTAGCTAGCAGCTTTAGTTATTTTTAGCCAAGACACAATCTACCAATTAGTTAGAGATGTTTGGACAATTTATAGCTAATTTTTAGCGGTTAATTTTTAGTTAGGTGTATCGGACACCCATCGTTAGTTTGAAGCTGAGAGGTTAATCTCAAACCGTAATAAAGTGGTTTAGATTTCCTTTGCGAAAGATATTTCGCGCGATGAGGTGGCTGATACGCATCGACGATCTAGTCATGCTGTCGCATCTCGTATACGTTGGGACATTGCTTTTGTCTCCGCGCCACCAAACACACGATCCTTTCGTGTACCTCCCGGTGTCTTTCTGTCGCGGGGTTCTTTTCACACAAGATGCACGTCTTATGCTGGACAACTATATGGAAAAGATCCAAATAGTACTTCCGCCACATATGTATGACCACATTTTGGTTCAATATATCCACAAACTATTCCGTTTTGATGACATCTACTTCCTTCGTTTCCAAACTATAGCTTGTTTGATATTTTGGGCACCAACTTTAATCACCCAATTTATTTCAAAAAGAATACCATTTTAATTTATTTTCAATGTGAATTAGTTTGTGATATAATTTCTTTTTGATATGACATGAGACTTTTATATTTTACAAATTTAGTTGAGAATGGGATACCTGAGAACGTGGGTACGTTCAGAGGAGAGTAATTTAGACTTTTCAAAGACAATGACAGCTAAGTGCTGACACCAACACACAATGTGGTTCATGCAGCATGTAAATCTTGATAATATTTATAGATAAATATATATTTTTAGGTTGGCTAATTTAGTAGTTTGGACCAGCTAAATTAGATCAAGTTAAATTGAATAAAAATAAAGTCAAACGGGCTATCTAAAAGCAGTGATACGTCTGGGGAAGTAATTTATACCTCTTTTAAAGACAATGGCGTCCAAGGGTAGCACCAACTCATAATCCAGAGTGGTAGCACCAACACCAGTGGTGAACCTAGGCTTAGATATCCTTAGAATCACCAAGATCAACTTCATTGTTCCATAGATATTTTTGTTAGTCATGATCATGCCGGTATTTTATAAAGGATTTTTCTAAATATTATCGCAGTCAGCCGACTGATAAACCTCTTCGAAATTTGCTCCTGACCAATACATAATCTGGTTCACACGGCATATAACTCTTGATAATGTTTTTTTTATAAAGATCTTAAATAATCAGAAACACATAAATAAATCCAGGACGCCAAATACCCCGGCTCAATGGCATTTTTGAACTGTCTGGCTCAACGGCGTGAAAACCCGCACCATGCCAGCGCGTCCCATTTCACTGTGTGTTCGACGTCCATGTGCGCTGTGCGGAAGAGATGGTACAGTAGGCAGTGGCACAGTGAATTTTTAAGGCACCCCACAAGGGCACGGCTAGCTGCAGGCTGCAGCCGCGCGGCGCGGCGCTTCCCGTCGCGCCAGAAATGAGTGGCGCTGCGTTTAAAGCCCTGCTGCGCTGGGACGGCGACGGACGGAATCCGGGGTGAGAAGACGTGCGGGCCCCGCCTGGCCTCCGATTCCTCGACACGTCCCCCGAGCCCACCCACGAAGCCCACTGCTCCGGGTCCTGCCTGACGCGGCAGACCCTCGCGTCCCGTGTCGCCGCCCCGCCAGGTTCGTACGTGTACGGCGATGGCAGCGTCGGTGTGCCGCCCAGGACGCCTTTTTGCCCTGCCGGTGGCCACGCTAGGACACCTCCCTGATTCCAGCCCACTAAAATCCCAGCCCGTTTGGTTTTAGGTGGGTTTTAAGAATTACGATTATCTCCAAATTTCAGCCCACTAAAATCCAGGCCCTCCCCCCCTTTTTTTATCTTCCCCTGGTCTTCTTCCTCCTCCTCCGCTCACGGAGCACAACTGCGTCGCGACGTCGCCCCGAGCATCCCGCTGACTGCTGCTTGCCACCCCGCACCGCCCCTCTGGCCTCTCCGTGCACACCTCGCTGTCTCTCCTTCCTCAGGCGCTAATGCCATCACTGTAGCCGAGCAACATCACCTGCAGCAAACCCCACTGGAGCCGCTCCCCACCACCCGCGCCACAACACGAAGCACGTCGGCCGCTATCAATGGCGCTACCACCCTTTTTCCCCGTCCGCCTATAAATACTCACCGACAACCCCTCTTCCTCCACGCCAAGCTCGCCAGAGCAATCTTTCATTTCTCCCTTGCAAAGCACCGTCGTTGTAATCCTCCCCTCCGGCCTACCCACGACCAAACGATAGTAAGCGCTAGCTTCGCCTCCATTCCCCTCCTCCTCCTCGACTGCTTGCCCTTTCCCCTTTTTCCTCCTCACAGCCTCATCGCTATGCACTCTGCCCAGTCGCGCTGGCACGGCCAAGGCGCCCCGCCATAGAAACCCCTCGTCTCTATCCAAATTGCCTCCAGGCCTATTCCACCTAGTGGTTGACTGACAAAGGAAGAGGGCGACGGGATGACAGGTGGGGTCATGTGCGCAGTGAGAAAGAGTGGTGGGAGGCTGACAAGCGGGACTTGCCTTTGTAAGCAGGGCATTTGGGTTGGGCTGGGGAAGGGGTAGGGAGAGGGGGAAAGGGGCCGGTGGCGGTGGCTGGGTCAGGGGGTTGGATTGGGGCATGTGCCACAGGTGGGCCAGGCCGGGCCTAGCCGGGGAAGGGGCAAAGGGGAGGTTTCCTTTTATCTTTTCTATTTTTGTATTTGAACCTTTGAAGGAATATGAGGGAGAGTTTGGGGAGAGTTGTGGTGGGTGTTTTAAGGAATACCTAGATATTCACAGGATGCAATATTTTGGAGAGATTTTGTGAGGGTGTAGTTGAGCCTAATCTGGTGGTCTCAAACCATATTTTGAAACTCGGTTTTGAATTAAGGAAAGATTCGGAGAAAAATTCAAGGTCGATTTTCAGGGTGTTACAGTTATGGTATCTGAGGGTGCTCAATTTGAGGTGATCAATTATTCAGATTCCGACTACACGGGGTGCAAGGTTGATACAAAGAGTACTCTGAAAAGGTGTCAATTTCTTAGAAGGGCACTTGTTTCTTGGTCTTCAAATAAACAAAATTCAATAGCTCTTTCAACCGCCGAAACGGAATATATTGCATCAGGAAGTTTTGTCCTCAATTGCTATGGATGAAGCAGACTCTTTTAGATTATTGGATCAAGATCAATAAAGTGTGTCGACGTGTGCGTCATTGACATACCGTATATGTACCTCAAGAGTAGTAAAGAAGCGTAGGGACGCGCGCACTATTGTTGAGATTGATGGAGCTCCGAAGACTCGAGAGATTTTAGAGAGGTTTGGGCCATCATAGAGGTGTAACACCCTATATTCTCTTTTGGTTTATCATTATAAAAGGAGAACAAGGTTACAAGCCAAGTGTTCTAGGACCTAGGTGCTCGGCAGAGAGTGAGGCTAAATCTCGTGTGCTTGGATCTATCCTCCGATCGGACCTCTACTAGGTGCACTACCCCTCCCTTTTATAGACCATTTTATAGACCAAGGGAGGGAGCCTAGTACAGTATTGGTAGCACATTACACTACAGTGGTGGTTTCAATAATGTCCTACTCCGGCATGGTCTTGGAACTGCATCGCGTCACTCGGTATGGCCTATCACGTTGCTCTGTACAGTGTATTTGACTTGGGGCGTCATGCCGTGTACCCGAGTACGAGGTGGAGGCAATGTTTCTTCCTCACCACGCTGGCCCGAGCAGGAGGTCCGTACAGACGTCACGCCTCTCAAACTGCCCAGTCGCTTCGACCGTAATGAGCACGTTGATGTAGGCCTCACTGTACGCGTGGTGGTGAAGTGCCTGCTCTGTCTTTTGTGCCACGTCGGGCGATGATGGGGCCTGCACACCCTGTGCTCTGCTGCACACGACGTGCAGAAACCACCTTTTTGACCCCCTTGCCCGCAGCATTTAATGCGGCGGCAGGCGGGTTCCTTTTCCTAGAAAGGGACTTCTCCGGGGTCGACGTGTCCAACCCCAAAGGCATTCCGGGGCTCTGATCCTCTGGTGCGGGCAACGTCTGCCAATCCCCGGCTTGACTACCCGGAGCTAGCGCTGGTCCGGTTTTCCCCGGTGTGGGCCTATGGGTCCTTGCTGAGGTAAGCTGAGAGCCCACACAGGCGTTTCTCTGAGACGAGGAGGTGCTTGGTAAGCGACTCAAGGGTATGGGACCCTCGGGACGCTAACTAAAGTGCCTTTCTTGCATGATAATGAAAGTGCCATGAAAGCCGCCGCAAATCCCGTTCAACATTCAAGAACAAAGCATATTAATATAAGGCACAATTTCTTAGGGGATTATGTTGGAAAAGAGGATATTTCTATTTGTGGAATTGGCATGGTAGATCAATTGGCCGATATGTTTACAAAGCCTTTGGATGAATCAAGGTTTGGGAATTTGAGAAATGAGCTAAATATGATTGATTTCTCAAATGTGGCTTGAATTTGGGAATTCATATAATATTATGCTGATATGACCTCATAAGTATCCTCCTTATCTATTTAAATGTGGGCGTTTTCTCTATTTTTTGATTTGGTCTTATTTCTAGTATTTTATTTCTTATCTTTTTATGTTTATGTACTCTTTGCATATTTGAGTTTGTTCTTTTTCATCCTTTGAGTCCATATGTCTACAATGATCCCAAATCAAAATTCATATTGATGAAAAGATGGCTGTCTCTAAGGCATCCCAAAAATTAAATCGTGAAGAGTCCGCACCTAGACGCGGATAGTCTGCAGTAGAAAAGGGCTTTGAGGATGCTTTCTGGCCAAGTCTGGGGAAGCAACTCTGAACATGGACGGACAGTACGCACCTAGACGCTGACAGTTGGCAGTGGACAGTTCCATTTTTTAAATAAAAACTTTTTGGACATATTTTCTTATCAACAAGAGTAAAAGATTTAGGAAATTGAAACTTATGGATACTAGGCGCATACTCTAGCCATCCCATATTAAGCACAATTTATTGTTTGAAATTTATCCCTCAAAGAATGTACCTATTTGAAGCCAATTTAATAGGCCCCATTTGGTTACTTATATACTTTTTCCTTTACTAGATCAAGATGTAGGCACGCTTATTATCCTTTTGAGTTGTATGTGCAAATTGTCTGATTTTCTTTTCGAAAGTTTTTTCTTTAAGCTATGATGTTGACTGGCGAATTTAATTAGGAATATCCTAGTGTTTTCTTTGAAACTTCTTGTCAATTTATTTAATAACTCATAAAGAGAAATTTAGTTTGGTTCGCAGGAGACCCTCGTCCGAGGCTCCTAGCTCAATCCACGTAGTGTGCGTACGCATGTGATGCCTCTGCAACCCCTGTTGGTGTGCTACTCGGCACCGCTAGGGAAGTGGCACCTGGGTGGTCTGTTGCATCAGCTTGCATGTTGCTTCTCCCATTGTTCTCTTGCTTGTGTGGATGTGTGCGTGGTGCTGGTGGTAGGCTGGCAGCCTTGGTTTTGAGAACTCTGACGTATTTTGACCTTTTGACGGCCTTGTTGTAATTATGCTATTGAAACATACTCTTATAAGATGCGGTGATGATTTTGACAATCACCAG
Organism: Paspalum vaginatum; assembly: GCA_030272315.1. NCBI lineage: Eukaryota > Viridiplantae > Streptophyta > Magnoliopsida > Poales > Poaceae > Paspalum > Paspalum vaginatum. The sequence continues at coordinate 20,787,697 of CM059016.1, forward strand.
TAACTACCAAATGCCTGCAAAGATGTCGCCACATCTATGTACGAGTTAAGAATTCCCAGGGGAAGGGGCTTAGGTCTTGGGCTTCCAATTTGCATGTTGGTAGGGTCAGCAGTGAAGCTAGAGTACATTACATGTGGCTTTGGGTACACGTAATTAGATCCTGGAGGCGGAGACGTGATGAAAGTTTAGGACTCCTTTGGAACAAAGGGAAGATGGGGAAATTTTGTAAAGATTCAAATTCTATAGGAAATTTTTCTATGCGGCCCTTTGAAATAAATGATTGAATTTTAAATTATTATTAACCCTATGGGATTTCTATGGAATGGTTCATTGCATTGAGATTTTGTAGGAATTTTAACACTAGGTCTAACCTCTTGGAAACTTCTTTTGTGTCTATCTCTCTTCTTTAATTCTTGTGTTTTTACACTTGCGTCCAAACGTTTCATTAGAAACTTTCCAGCGTTTTCAGTTTCCGTAGGATTGTGAGCGACATACAACTCTATTCATGTGTTTTTTTTTTCTATTTCTACATTTCAGAAATCCTATATTCCAAAGAAGCCATGTCAAGCGACTTATGTCAAATTTTAGTGTGGAATTGTGGATGCACCTACACTGGGAGGGCCTACATTTGCCCACATGGTAGAATTGTGCCTAGAAAAATGGTGGCACAATAAGAGCATCAACACTAAGAACTAAGAAGCATCGCATCGTTACTCCCAAAATGCAATGCATGATTTATTATATTCTGCTCTTAAAAGGATAAACATGCAAACATATCTATAATTTGGAGTATTAGTCGATCTTATTTTTGACATTTTTCAAAACAAAAACAAGCCATGTATTTTTAAGAGGATTACAATATCTGTGGCACTTCCTATGTTACAAAATATAAGGTGTACATTAGAATATAATTTGTGTGACATGAGATTCCAGATTGTTGTTATCAAATTTATATTAAAAAAGAAATGAGAAGTGTGGGAGAGGAAGGACAATGTAAGGTTGTACTACCCTTTTGCAATTCTCTACTCTATCTCTTATTTTCCTTGCAACCACACCTTAAAAACTCATACTAGTAGTATAGTTTGTAGTTATATATTTGTCTTCACCTTAGATATTAGAGTTGATGTTGGTTGGAGATGATAGATAACATGTCTATACGCTTGTTTGGGCCTACTTCAGCTCCAAAAAAATTTTACTGAGTTAGTGGAGCAGCTTATTAATCAGGAGCCCTAGAAAATTGTGAAGCCAGAGTCGTGACATTTTAGAAGACATGTGGGAATGCCATTTTATTTCTAATACAAATTAAAATTATTTTTCAAAACCATTTAAAATTTTATTGTAAACTTAAGCTCCATGATGGAGGTGGAACCTGGAGCAGTGCAATCTTTGTTCCTTTTTATTTGTCGCATTTTAGTCTAAAAAGAACTAGAGGACGATAAATATTGGAGAATAGAGGTAGTAACTCCGTATGTATAGCAGTCATGTACAAACAAATATAGGTCAAGCCGGGTAAGGCAATTCTCATTAAATAATGCGCTATGTCAGTGACTTTGACGATTTGATAGTGAATTAATGGGGGGATAGATGAAATGAGATGAAACTTAGCGCACACTGTTACCTAGACAAGTTATGTGTTGCACGTTGCCTATGAAACCACATCAATGAAACTATGCATTTACAATGCAAAGGCCTGTTTGGATGCCTCTGGATTTTGGCGTTGGGGTAATGTGCATATTATTTATGGTTATCAAGGTTGCAGTGGATACTCAGATTTTGGACATTATCTGCATACAAAATGAGGTCCGTTTGGCTCCCTGCTGGATTTTATTGGGCTGGATTATGAGAATCCGCAGAAACCAAACGCCCCAAAGTTTCATTTATGATTTCATTTTCTTCTTACCTATGGGTATGTTTGGCAGCTCCTCCCCACGTATCCAGGCTCCAATCCATGGCCAGCCTAGAGTTGACGAGGCTATTATAGTGTAGGAGCTTTTGTTTGGTTAACTTACCTACGTAGCACAACCTGCAGGAGCTCTTGTTTGGTTTCTAGATCTCTTCCATCTTTCCTCCCCTCTGTTGTCTCTCACCTCCGAGAACCCGCCACCGCCATCCCCTCCTTGGCTTCTCCGCCGCAGATGTGGCGGTGCCGCGGCCGCCGTCTACTCTCCTACGCCGGATCCGCCTTGGCCAGGGCTCCTTCGCTGGATCCGCCATGGCGTCGACTGGGAGAGGTCGAGGAGGCGGAGGGAGAGGCGAGGCGGTAGACGGTGATGTGCCATAGCCAGGGACAAGGTGAGCTCCCTTTCCCGCTCCAGATCCGGTGAACGGGTAGCAGACAGAGGGAGATGTGGGGTAGCGGATGGAGGCGGGGCGATAGACGAAGGTGCGCCACGGCCAGGGCCAAGGCGAGCGCGACGAGCAGGAGAGGCCGCGCCGCGGCGGACAGGGCAAGACGGGGAGGCGGCGCTGCGGTGGACGGCGTCGCAATGAACGGGGCAGGTGGGGGAGGCGACGCGGCGTTGGACGACGTCGCGGTAGACCGGGGTAGAGGGGGAGGCGGCGCGGCGGCGGAGAAAGAGGTGGTGAAGGAGGCGTGCAAGTGGGAGGGTTGGAGGAGCAAGAGCCCGCGAGGGCCCTGCGGGGTGCAGCGGGGGCCTGGCTAAGGGAGAGCGACCGATTCGGTCGTTTTCCTGGAGCCACCCTGGGGCCTCAGGCTGCATTGCCAGGGCCTGACTAGGGGCCTAGCTTAGACAACCAAACACTGGGCCTCACAATATGGTGACTGGCTAGCCTCTTGCTGCGGCTACCAAAAAACTCTTATGTGGCTCCTATGAAAACACAAAAAATGAAACTTTTCATTGAGAATGGTCTAAGACTATGTGTAGCATGTTGTCTATATGTTATGTTATGTGTGTCCGCTGTTTTAATTTTTTTTCTTTGTGTACAATAACGTTACATTGTATAGGCAGTACTGCACGTAGTCTGAGGAGTACGATCTTGTATACTCTGATTTGATACAAGTGCACTTTTAAAGAGATTATACTAATAACAACTTAGTACAGTACAGGCATCACAGGCAAAGGCTGACACAGATGCCAGCCAACGTCGCAATAAAAAAAGAGAGGCCACAGAGACACCCTCGTCCCTCCCTCCGCAGGAGGCAGCAAAGGATCCGCCTCGCCCCCAATGCCCCAACACGAATATTTATTGCGCCCACCCCTTGCCTGCAGGAGCCAGACAGCCCCACCCAGCCCAGTCCCCCTCCGTCCCCCGGCCCAAGCCCAGCCCGTCCCAGCCCGTGTCGCGAAATAATTGCGCCCCCTCCTCTCCCTCTCCCGCGGTGGCCTCACCCGCGGTAGCCTCACCGCCAGCTCAAAAGCCGAGCAAGCTCTCACACGCAGCACACGCACCCGCGACGTCACGAGAGGGAGGAAGACGAGACCACTCCACCACCACCACCACCACCACCACGCCGCGAGCCAAGTGACGTCGCCTTCGCCTCCCTCATAAATCCCTCGCCCTCCTCTCTCTCTCTCTCTCTATACCCGAGCCCAGCAGTAAAAAATTGGGGGGAGGTGAAGCGAGGGGAGCAGGGCTGCAGGAGGAGACGCGAGCCGCGAAATCGGAGGGGGAATTCGGGGGCCGGGGCTCAATCCGGCCGGGAATTCGCGCGATTCGGGCGCGGGCGAGGGGGCCGCTGGGGTGAGCGCGCGCGCGGAGGCGCCGCGGATGTGAAGATCTGGTGGTGCTCGGGATGGCTTCCGCAGGCGGCGGGCGGAGGAGGCGAAGGTGGATGGAGGCGCTGCGGCGGCGCGAGGTGAGACGGGCTCTCCCTCTCCTTCCCCTCGGATGTGCGTCGGCGTGCGTCCGTGCGTGCCTGGGTTTGGCGGGTTTTTGACACGGGTTTGGCTGGAGCTGTGCTCGCAGGCGGCGGCGGCGGCGGAGGAGGAGGAGCGGAGGACGGCATGTACACGGAGCTCTGGAACCTCTGCGCCGGCCCGCTCGTCACGGTGCCCAGGGTCGGCGACAAGGTCTACTACTTCCCGCAGGGCCACATCGAGCAGGTGAGCTCCACCCCCCCCCCCCCCCCCCCCCGCGACTTCGCTCCGGTAGTTCCCGTCTGGCCGACCGCCTCCGGGTTCCCTCGACGTCTTCGCCGCGTCTGCCGTGACTATGGCGCCGCTGTTTCCGCGGCGCGCTCGGTGGAATTCCGCCTCCCCCGGGCCCGATTCTGTTCGCGCGAGCTGTCCTCGTGGAACTACGCGGGGCTGTTTCCATTTCGTCCCGACCGTGTCCTGCGCCCGCTCCGGTTTTGGGGGCTCGCCGGTCCGGCGGCGAGTCGTTCGGGGTTTTCTCTCGCGCCCTCCCGAAAACTTGGGGAATTCAGTTGCGCTGGCGGAAGTTCTCGGGGTTCCCCCCATAATTCGGGAGGTTTTTTTTAGTGGTTTAGCGCCATCTAAGATGTCCTTTTGCCTTTTGTCCTCGAGCCTTGAGGATGGTAGTTCCTTCGAGGAATTTGGTTCTGGTTGTGGCGGATCGCTGAGGTTTTGGTGTTTCTCTTTCCGATTTTACTACTTTTTACTGGCTCAACCACGCTCTCGTTTCTACATTCGGACAGTCAAAATGAGCTTCTCAAGTGCCTTCTCCTATGGTTGCTGTGTCGGTCACCTTTCTGGGCTTTGTGCTTCTGCTCGCCTCCGAGTTCTTCCGATTTGGTGGAGTAACCTGTTGTGGATTCCAGGTGGAAGCATCGACAAATCAGGTGGCTGAGCAGCACATGCAGCTGTACAATCTACCATGGAAGATCCTGTGTGAGGTTATGAACGTTGAATTGAAGGTACTTGCACCACCTCTTCTTGCAATTTGAAAACATGAGCTCCTCATTCCAACGATATATGTGCTTGATGGCAATTTGTTTGGCAGGCTGAACCTGACACTGATGAGGTTTATGCTCAGCTCACTTTGCTCCCAGAATCGAAGGTGAGTGATGGTTTTAGCTTTCGCACTCTGTTCCATCTGGTCTGACGAATCTAAACAGGCATCATTGGTTCATTTGGTGTGGATGTAGCAGCCAGAGGAGAATGGTTCGAGCGAGGATATCCCTGCGGTGACTCCCGCCGCACCTACAAGGCCACGTGTGCACTCTTTCTGCAAGACATTGACAGCCTCTGACACCAGCACACATGGCGGTTTCTCGGTGCTGCGGCGCCACGCTGATGAATGTCTCCCGCCATTGGTTAGCCAGCTGGATCTTTGACTTGGTGATGTTGCCATTGGTGCAGCTGTAGGTTTGCTGTTTGTTGCTTCAGTGGTAGTGATGATCTTTGCTTTGGCTTCTTGGTCAGGATATGAGCCGTCAACCTCCAACACAAGAGCTTGTGGCCAAGGATCTGCATGGAGTTGAATGGCGCTTTCGCCACATATTCAGAGGTGATCACTCACATTTTTGTTATTTGACCTAATTCCAAGAAATTGTAGTGCTCTTTCACCTCTTTGCTCACTTGCACCAGTATGTAAGAGTGACGAACATACTTTGCAACAGTTTTGTTTCTCTGTACAGTAACATTAGTCCTTATGTGCATTAATGACTCGTTAAACTTGGTCTTAAAATTATTTAAATGTGTTTCTAGGTACAACATGCTTGCGCAATCTTACCTCATTGGCTCCATAGGAGTGGGTGGGGGTGGGGACCCACATGGGCCTGCATTTGATGATGCTTAGACCATTTGTTTTTGTCAATTAACGTGGCTTTGTTACTTAGAGCAAGTACTTAAGATCACCATGTCTTTGACTTGTGAATTGCTGAATAATAATTTTTGTGCTATATGTCAACAGTCGATTGCTTGAATTAAGTCGTACAATTGTTGAAGTTATCTCATGTATGCTTCTGCTACTTCAGGCCAGCCACGAAGACATCTGTTGCAGAGTGGTTGGAGTGTTTTTGTTAGCGCCAAACGTCTTGTTGCTGGGGATGCCTTCATCTTTCTAAGGTATGACTTGTGACACACTGATCAACCTTTGGATGACCTATTGGTCAACTTTTGCTGGGTATGTACCCCCCATTCCCCCTTCATTGCTTAACAAGTATGTTCACGTATGATGCAAGCAGAGGTGAAAATGGGGAGCTGCGTGTAGGAGTTAGGCGTGCAATGAGGCATCAAGCAAATGTTCCATCTTCAGTAATATCAAGCCACAGCATGCACCTTGGTGTTCTCGCTACAGCATGGCATGCTGTTAACACTGGGACCATGTTCACTGTCTATTACAAACCGAGGTTTGTGCTAAACCCTTTCTAGGTTTTTATACTTGATAACCTGTGAATGCTGTTAAGCCATGTGCTATTTTATTTCTAATGAAACCTTCTGCTCTCAGGACGAGTCCAGCTGAATTTGTCGTCCCCTGTGATCGCTACATGGAATCACTAAAACGAAATTACCCTATAGGGATGAGATTTAAAATGAGGTTTGAAGGTGAAGAGGCTCCAGAGCAAAGGTAAGCAATTGACTAATGCGGTGTTGTAGATGTTTTCTGCTTCATGTAGATGGTTCCTCTATTAGAAATGACTCGCAACATTCAATTCCTGTACAATCAGGTTCACTGGGACCATTGTTGGAAATGTTGATCCTGATCAAGCTGGGTGGGCTGAATCTAAATGGCGTTACCTTAAGGTATTACTCCTTTGCCCCCTTTTCAATTGAAGTAGACTTGTGTTTTTTTTTTTTTGAGAAAATTGTTGTGATGTACTTTTGTGCTATCCAGGTGAGGTGGGATGAAGCTTCCTCCATTCCACGTCCTGAAAGGGTTTCTCCATGGCAAATAGAACCCGCTGTAAGCCCTCCCCCTATCAATCCTCTTCCAGTGCACAGACCCAAGAGGCCTCGCCCTAATGCTGTAGCTTCCGTGCCTGATTCTAATTCTTCAGCTCCGGCAAAAGAAGGTTTGACCTAATCCGTGCAAAATTCGTAGTATGGTGGTTAATATTACTAATACACGTGTTTTACCTCATTCTAGCTGCTCCTAAGGTCACAGTGGAGACTCAACAACATGCCCTGCAAAGGGCCTTGCAGTCCCAGGAGGGTGCTGCCCCCAAAATCAGTTTTGGTGATAGCAGTGAGTTGGATGCTGCTCAGAAGTCAGTCCTGCGTCCGTCAGGATTTGACCTGGAGAAGAGTTCCACTAGTATGCAGAGAAAGTTGGGTTCAGATAGTTGGATGCAGATGAACAGACCCGAAGGTTACAATGAGATGTTATCTGGATATCAGCAGCCTAATAAAGATATGCAGAATCTGCAGGGTTTCTGTTCTTTACCTGATCAGATTGCTGCTGGTCGTCCTAACTTCTGGCACACTGTAAATGCTCATTATCAAGACCAGCAAGGCAATCGCAATATGTTCCCTGGTTCGTGGTCCATGATGCCTTCAAATACTCGCTTTGGGTTGAACAGAGCGAGCCATCAAATGATACAGGAAGTTGGTGGATTGTCTCAGAGTTCTACGAATACCAAGTTTGGGAATGGAGTTTATGCTGCACTGCCTGGTCGTGGCATTGATCAATACTCAACTGGATGGTTCGGCCATATGGTACCTGGTCCTCGTGTGGACGATGCACAACCACGTGTGATCAAGCCTCAACCCTTGGTCCTTGCTCATGGTGAAGCTCAGAAACTGAAAGGCAATTCATGCAAGCTTTTTGGAATTCACCTTGACGGCCCAGGCAAATCCGAACCTTTGAAATCTCCACCAAGTGTTGCATATGATGGGATGCCACAAACTCCAGCAGGTGCTGAATGGAGGGTAGACGCAACTGAAGTAGAAAAATGTTCTGACCCACCCAAAACGCCAAAGCAGATTGATGCACCACAGGCAGATCCTGTTCCAGAGAAACACCTTTCATGTCCACAAGCTTCACGAAGCACACAGTGTGGTGGATCAGCTAGAAGCTGTAAGAAGGTATGCTTTTCTTGTCATTATATCAAAGTTTATTTCCTATTAATCTCTCAAGCTCATCGAATGCAGCTAGCTGGGACTGTAGTTCCTTGTTAATGCTTTTCACATAGTGCTCCTATAATTCCTTTTTTAGTTTTCTACTGGGCAGCATGCCTAGCATAGGTTGCTTCTAAAACACCCTTGGATATGTTTTTTTTGCAATATTCCATGTCTGCTAGCTAGACAAACTTCCAAAGCCTGCTAATTTCCTAATGTAGCTGTGGAGGCATAATTAAATCTCTACTACTTGCACATGACTCCTTGTTTGGAACTGCGTGGTTGGTGCCATCAGAATGTTGTGGCTGTATGCCGTATCTAAGCACATAATTTTTTTCAGAAACATACTTCTTTAGCATTGCTGCTGTCCTCCATGATGGTTCATGTGACTGTTCATTTTAGGTCCAGAAGCAAGGAAGTGCACTTGGCAGGTCTGTGGATCTTACAAAGTTCAATGGCTACACTGAATTGGTTGCTGAGCTGGATGAAATGTTTGACTTTAACGGCGAGCTGAAAGGTTCTAACAAGGAATGGATGGTTGTCTACAGAGACAACGAAGGGGACATGATGCTGGTTGGAGATGATCCCTGGAAGTGAGTAATTGTTGAAAATCTCCCTCATGCACTTTGCCAACACTATATGTAAGTGAAAACCTTGACTTCCTTGTTTGCATGCACAGCGAGTTCTGCAACATGGTCCACAAGATCTTCATCTACACAAGGGAGGAAGTCCAGCAGATGAATCCAGGCACCCTGAACTCAAGGTTAGAGGAGAGCCCTGCTAATTCAATGGAAAGGGGCTCTGCTGCTAGGGAGACACCTGGCAGCCTGTCTGCCTCGTCCCTTAACTCCGAAAACTGCTAATGCCTTTGCAGCTGGTAATGCAATCCACTTCACAAGCAGCTGGATCCAGTCTTGATTTTAATTCCGAAACAAAACTGCGCCACACACTAATCTTTGCCTGATTGATGTGCATTTGGCAGGTTGTTTAAAGTAACGGCGGAGAAGAAAAGGCGATGTATCCATAGGTCTCTTAGTGGAGCTTAATGCCTTTCTATGTGCATTGGATGAGCCCAAAGTACCCTAGTATTTATAGATGGTGCTTGTCCTGGTGGTCTAAGTCGAACCCTCTTATTTGCTGCAGTTTTGGTTTATCCCTTTTGGTGAGGTAAGTTAGTTGGTTGCTTGTCCTACCACCTAATGTATGCGTAGCAAACTAAGCGAAGCCGCCCTCCCGCGCTTTCCTCTCGGCACTAAGCGTTGTACATAAGCCGCCCGCTGCACCAAGCCTAATATATATTATCTGCGTAATCGACACTCCTGTGGGTCTCCTGTTTAAAGATTTGCCGTTGTATTGCTGCTTGGAGATCATCCTCTGGTCCCCCGTATTTCGAAGTGTTTCTTCTGTGTTGTAGCCTGCAATGTGGGCTTGTGCTTCATGTTTACTGTAGTTTTGAGGCTAGTTGGCACTTGCAGAATTGGGAGCGTTATCTTTTTTGCTGCTGGTGCGGTGCCAGACCAATCATGCTCTCTTTCAGCTTAAGGTTCAGGTTCGTTGCTGGCTGGATTGAGTTGCTGAACTGAATGCTATCATGGTGTTGTGATCCTGGTGGGTTTTGTTGGTGGCTGTTCTGGGGAACTATGAAGGCTCTGGGCAGGAGACATGATAGCGTGGGGTCCTTTTCGAAGGCTGATGTGTGGTGTTAGTGTATGTGACAAGGTTTGGTCGGAGGGGGCATGTCTGAACGCACGACGCAGTGCTGCCGTCGGAGCAGTAGTTGGTCAGTTGGTGTGGTCTGCTGCCAACCTTATCCCAGGTTCCCGCGGGCTGCAGCCGTATGCAGTTTTCGTCGATGTTTGTCTGATTGTCTCCACTGCCTCCGCTCGTGCGTCTTCACAAGACTTTATAGCCTGGTGCTGGTGGGTGAAAATGACAACTTTATCATGTTGCAGGCTTTGAAATTTACGTCTTCATCGTATTTTTGTGGTTGGGAAATGACAAGATTTGGTTTTGAATGCAAGGTGGGAATTGGGTTTTTTTCTCCCACATTTGTCAGGGCTGGCGTATGGTAGTCGTGGTAGCAGTTCGATGCCTTTGCTGCTTGGGGAAAGAACCGAAGAACTCTTTCTCTGGGTCACAGCTGGGCCGGGTCACCGACGGATTTTCGTCCGACGCTTAGCAGTACGGGACGAATTATTCCGGTCATACGTCTCACGCGGGCGTCTCACGGACGTAGCGGTGGTGATCCATATCTCGGACTCTGGGTTTTTTTAGCTCTGCTTCTAGTCTAATACTTGGCGGACAACAAATTTTGGCATAGAACGGCCGTTTTTCGTGACTGGTGGAACTATTTTAATAACGCCATTACAAGAACAAACTTTTTGATAAATACCCTCTTCGGTAATGCCTCGGCGTGCACGGGCGCATATCTTATGGGCTAAATTGCTTATGTGCGCATCAAGTGTGACTTGAATTGCTACGGCTACTAACCTTTACCCTCTCCTAATGGTGTGGTTTCTACAAAACCAGCAAACCTACCTTCAACGGTTCAACCCCTTGACGACTAGCTTTAAAAAAAAAAACTCCTTGATTGAATTTCATAAAAAACGCGGCCACTATGAGATAATTAAGTTGAGCCCCCCCCCCCCCCCCCCACCAGCATTAATTCATTTAATGTATTTTCAGCCACAAACTCATTATTTATGGATAAGGTTAAGTTACTAATAGTCACCGAAACATGTCTTAGAGGCCTATATCATATGCTCACAAGGCCAAATGACTTCGTTGCCTCTTCACATTGCTCATAATATTATCTGGTACCATGTGAACACCAAGAAAATTGACGGGAGCTAATGAGCACCAGAATTTTTGGAATAAAATTGCCATAAGGTTCGGTGATTTTACACATCATGATACACGGGAGAGCAACTGACTTATGCAACGATCAAATTTGAAGTTGGAAGCTCTAGATCGTCTAGTGATGGACAGTGTAAAGCATTAGATATTTAAAATGGAACTACCCATCAAAACAATGTGCTGACCAAATTGTTCGATGGGTGATGTTTTTGGAGCATTGGATAAGATAACCTGATATGCCGTTTTCAGCCCAAAATGGTTATAATTTCATCCTTCTCATATTTATATTCCATTGGGGGTTTCACCAATGATCTATTGCCACTTTGAAGAGTTGAGCTAACTAACTGAAGGCAATATAAGAGAAGAGTTCTTAAGTCACCACATTTATGTGTGTCACATAGGCTTAGCTTAGAATGTTACTAGAGGTTGATAGCTAGCTTGTCTCGAGTTCATCTTGGCAAGCCATACCCCATGGAGGGACCCATATCGCTAGTGCTATAGGATACTTGTAGCACCATCATCAACATAGTGAAGCCCTCAAACTAGATCCTATTTATTCCTTGAGTAATGAAAGGGTTGGAGAGCCAGACAATCTTGATCCTATTGATCGTTTTGACTTCCCAGTAGATATAGGCACATCACTATGATGGGTTTGAACACTGGCATATTTTTTGTTACTTTATGTTCTTTGTGGTTGTTTATGCATTGCTACTATTGTTTCTCTTGCTTGTGTTTTATGAAAAAATTGTGATCGGAGGTAACCTAAAATGATATGTTCATAAAAAATTATCATCTTCATCATTGAGTAACTTGCTTTCCATCTCTAGCAGAGAGGTATAAGTAGTTTAGTCTCTAGGTCCTTATGTTCTTTTTGTAGCTGAAAGTTAGCACGAGGACCAATTCCAGTGTTAGGGTTTAGCTACTTTACTCCATGGCTTCGTGCAAGTTTTTTATGTGATTAAGAAGATAGGTACCCAATTAGTGGGGATGCCAGTATATAGATGATATCATGGGCCACATGGGCCTAGAGTATATGGACCTTAACACCCCCTTTCAAACTCAAGGTGGAAGTGGAGCATTTGAAGCATTGGGTTTGAGCAAGTGAAGTCGATGCTACTCTCAAGTTTGTGCTTTAGTAAAGAAATATGCTACTTGCAGTTTTGAACGCACATACTGAAGAGTAATTGTATACTGATGACATTGAGATTGAGTAAAGAAGGCATCAACACCATATGTTTGTAAGTTCATGCTTCACAGGATCATTCACAATCTATACATGGCTCCAGTGTTATCACATAGGAGAGACATAGCATCACAGGAAACACCAAAATCACCCAACAACCATCGAAGCCACACAACCTCAGAAGTGGCAGTAGCAAGAGCTCGAAGCGCTGCCTCTGTACTAGAACGAGATACAACAACCTACTTTTGGGATTTCCATGCAAGAGGAGAGGAGCCAAGAAGAATGCAATAGCCAGTGAGTGACGATCAATTGGATTACTCGCTCAATGGAGTCTGAGTAAGCATGAGGCTAAAGCGCACTATCAGAAGCATAGAATAAACATTGGGACGACGTCCCCCTTAAGTAGCACATCACACAAAGCAAATGGACATAATGGACTGAAGTAGGAGCACTCACGAATTGACTCAGGATATGGATTGCATGAGCAATGTCAGGCCTAGCAGTGAGATAAACAAGGCTGCCTACAATGTGCCGATAGCGAGAGGGATCCACAAGGGGTGCTCCATCCATAGGTCGAAGCTGAAGGTGAAGATCCATATGTGTTGCAGTCGTATGATTATCAGTAATGCCAGAACGATCAAGAAGATCCTGTATATATTTGGACTGACAAAGGTAGTAACCCTTCGTAGAACGCAATACCTCAATACCCAAGAAATAACTAAGGAGGTCCCAAAATCAGACATATGAAACTGTTCACTAAGCTGCCTCTTCACATGAGAAATGTGATCCACATTATCACCCGTGATTAACATATCATCCACATAGAAAAGAAGCAAAGTATGACCTTGCAGAGATGTGTGAATGAACAAAGCAAGGTCATGATCACTTGGTGAAAAATCAGCAACTTGTATCACCGATACAAAACGCTCAAACCAAGCACGGGGAGCCTACTTAATACCATATAGAGCATTATGAAGGCGTTAGATATCTCTTGGGGGCATCAACACCAGGAGGTTGATGCATATAAACCTCTTCACGCAAATCACCATGAAGAAAGGCATTTTTAACATACCAACAGGATACTCACTGTGTACTCTGCTCAGATGACGCCCATGAGGATATAGATCACTTGTTTTTTCAGTGTGACTTCTCTTTGAGATGTTGGCAGAGGCTTGGTATTCAATGGGATAAGAATAATCCTATACAGGAAAGAGTCATACAGGCAAAACAAAATTCAAGTCTACCATTCTTCATGGATATCTGCATTGTTGCAATGTGGGAAATTTGGAAACTGCGAAATAGGAAGGTTTTTGATGGGCAGCAGGCCAGTGTCAACCTATGGCTTCATCATTTCAAGGAAGAAGCTCACCTCCAAAGCCTGCAGCTTAAGGAGTCTCTCAGACCTGCTGTTGTGTCATGGATAAATTCGCTGTAATCAATACCCCATTTTTGGGTCTGTCTAGTTTGGTAGCAGTTCTCCTTTTCATTGAGTGGTGGTTATGAACGTTGTACTCTTTGTAAGTGCTCTTTAACTTAATAAAATACATTTTTACTGTGGGGACCTCCCCCACAGTCTTTTTGGTAAAAAAAGAGATACTCCATGAGTAAGTGGCAGCCACTGCAATCAAAGTACGAACTTAGTCATATGGGTAACTGGTGCAAATGTTTCATCATAATCTCTAACATGAGTCTGCTAAAAACCTCTAGCCATAAGACGAGCTTTATATTGCTCAATAGCATCGTCAGACTTGGTTTTGATTTTGAATACCCTCTTCGATGTAATATGTTTGACTTATGGTGGCATTGGAAGAAAATCCCAAGTTTCTATGCGATCAAAGGCAGCCCGGTCTCATAGATTATACCTCTGATCAACCTGTAATTCATTAGGAATAGTAGGTGACTCATCAATGTTAGTAGAATCATCAGAGCAGGAGCATCATGACTGGAAGAGGTGGTAGAGTGATGAATGTAGACTTGGGTGATGGGTGGTTTAGAAAAAGAATGTGATGGTGGTGCACAGGGAGGTGGAAATGGAGGTGGCATATGGGAAGGAGGTGTGATAGAAATAGGAACAATGGGAATGGGTGAAGGAGGTGGTTTAGTAGATGATAATGGCACTAAAGGAGCATCAGTAGCAGATGGAGCTAGGGGAAGGCAAAAAAGAGGTGGATTCTGTGGGAGAATATGAAGGGTGTGTGGAGGGACTATAAAGAAATGACGATTTTTGACAAAAGACACATCCCGAGAGATACGAATGCAATGAGAAGAAGGATCATAGAACCTATAGCCCTTATAAAACAATTATCTAAAGTATGATTACAGGGATCAGAAAATGAACCTTCGTGGGTCCCAATCTGTTGAGGAGCAGCCAACACATTTTGGGAACCAGAATGAGGATTCATACACATGGACTTCAGACGAGTTTCTTCAGCAAGTAAGTCAGACAAAGCCTATGACATGGTGAGGGTAGAAGAACTCTAAAGCAGGCGTGTGCGAAGAGAATCATAGTCAGCCCGTACACCCATAACAAATTTGTATGTAAGAAACTTCTCAATAAACTGGTGAGCAGGACATGGGTCAGTAGTACAGTTAGGCACCATGGAGGTAAAAGCACCCATGAGACGATCAAAAGTAGAATAATACTCATCAATTGACATATCATTCTGCTCAATGACATGAGTTTGTTGCATACGAGTGAGTAAAAGAGCACCACTGGACATAGCGATCCTTCAAATTATTCCATATGCGCCCTTGGGTATTTTAAAACTACGAAGACTTAGAATCATAGATTGTTTTGTACTATTTACCATAGCAGCCATCACTTTCCCATCATTAGTCTCCCAGTCCTTAACAACAGCAGCATTACTACGATCAGACTTAAGTCAGGATTATCTTCAGTCAAGTGAGAAAGTTACCCATAGCCCCGCAGTACTGTTCCAACAAAAAAGGACCACTTCGGATACTTCTGACCATCTAGAGTGATGTTAATAACTATAGCATTGATCTGTGCCATGATAAAGTGTGCAGGACTAGATAGCAATTACCACTGAGTGGATGAGAGCAGCTGAAGGTTGGACCGAAGCCTAAGCGGGGGGTGAACTAGGATTTCTAAAACTAAGGTCTTCTAAAAACTACAACTACTAAGGAAAAACCTATGCAAGATAAAACTAGCTATGTGCACAAAGGTTTTGCTCAGTGTTGCTAACTCTATCGTGGCCAAGTCTTCCAACCTAGTTCCACCTAGAAACTAACCTATCAAGCTAGTCTAGGAATGTAATCACACAATTTCTAGAATGTAAATGCGGAAGCTAAAGAGATAGGTAGAGATAAGCAAACTCCCGTAGACGATGACGATGGCACACGAAAGAGACACAGAGATTTTTTCCTAGGGTTCGAGGAGGCCAACGTGCCTCTACCCCCTACTCCTCATTTGTGCCCCCTCCCACAGGGCTTTGCTTTTGTGTAGTCCTCAAAGGAATACGAACTCGTCCACGCAAGGGTGGAGGATGGCAAAGTGACCTTCGCAAAGGTCAAGCAATCCAGTCGGGTCTCCAGATATCCCCAGTACACGCCCACCTGTGCCCTTCTCTCGCATAGTCCTTCGGACTACGGCCTCGCCCACGTAAGGGTAGTGGATTGATGGGGCCGTTGGGGGTCTTCTGTGGGCCTTCCCATGGAGCCACCCCGCCGTCTCTACTAAGAAAGCTTTTGGCCAATGTGACGAGGGCCTTCCTCCCTCTCACAAGTAAGGTGGCAAGTCATTCCACACTCTGAGGGATCTCACAAGACTTACAACCTCCACACTTACAAAGATAAATGTGCACGCAGACATGGGTAAGACAAATAGGCCTAAGCAAAGATGCTTTGCTAGCTCTAGCTATGTCGGGATGTGTCTATTAGCTCTAGTGATGGCTGGGCTCACAAATATATGTCTTTACGCTTCAAATAGGCTTGAGGAATGTGTCTCAACACTACAATGAACTTAGGAGTCACCAACCATAGAATGGAGGTTGACAAAGGGGCTATATATTGGCTACGCCTCAAAACTAGCCGTTGGAAACTTTCTTCCCTTTTTTGCGTGACCACCGTATCGTCCGGTGGTACCACCACAGGACCATTCAGTGCGTGTATTTGGCTAGCCGTTGAGTCACGTTGGATTGAGAATTCGACCGTTGAAAGCACCAGACCATCCGGTGTTGCACCACCGGACCATCCGATTCGTGTTGGAGCTTGGGTCTTCAACTTTTAGTGCTCCCTGTCCAGAACGTCCAGTGAGATCATTGGACCGGACTGTCTGGTGCGTGTAAACAATGGGACACGGTCTTCTCCTTGTCGTCAGCTTAAAACATCTGGTGGTATCACCGGATCGTCTGGTGGTACACTACTGGACCTTCCGGTGCGTGAAATTGCACCAGGTCTTGAATCTTCAGCCTTGGCCTTCTTCTACTCACCGAACCGTCCAGTAGGGCACCACAGGATCATCCGATGAGTGAAAAATCTAGGACCACCGTGCACCGCTTGCATCTTGATGGAGTCTTGGGTCTTCTCTTGTGCTCTTTAAGCTCTCTTTTGAGGTGTTTGTACCCAAGTCTATCTCTTACACCCTGGAACTTATACAAATAGACTTGCACACAAATTAGTCCCTGTAAGTGCAATCACCTTTTGAGGGTTTTGGTTTTTAATGACAATACAATTAAAGGCTCTAATGGAAATGTATGAGCACTTTGCAAGTAATGAAGATCATACAAAAGTACATGAGAAAGTAAAAGAGGCAATTCCAAGTGCAAGTAAAAGAAAGGAGACCCCCCATTCCATTCAAATTCGAAGTGCAAAGAATCTCCATTTGAAGAGGCAAAGCATAGCATTTCATATTTTATCCTTGAGTTAGGAAATGCCGTACTATAAAGAGGGATCAACAAAGGTATGCTCTTGGTGATACTAAAGCTCAAAGTGTCCAAAAATCCATCCAATATTCACCTCCAAATCTTACTCAAAATTTGCTCTCATTCCAGTTGATGCCCTAGTTGAAGCAACCTGTAAACACCTTCAACCAATATTGCTTTCCGCTGGTTTTTCGGTTGATGCCTTGGTTCAATCGGGCTGAAAACCTCTTCAACAGATTTTTGGTTCTGGTGGCAATTTTGGTTGAACCAGCCCAGTTAGGTTCAACCGGTCCTGTCCCTATCTGCATAGTAACGGCTAGTTCGAGGGGGCCCATATATATATACCCATTCCCCCCTCTCTCTATGATGCTTCTTCCACCTCCAAGCAACCTTAGATACATTTTGAAAGAGCACTCCCTCCTCCACACCTCTCTCCACTATTGAGCTTCCAAATCTTCAAATCTTTGAGTGGATCTAGCAAGAACTTGAGAGCTACATTCTTCACTCTTCCTCTCTTTCTCTCTCGTTCTTGAGCTTTGAGCTTGGTGACACCTTGATCAGCGCTTGGTGGTTTGTTACTCTTAAAACCTGAGTTCCTAGATGGCTAGGCGTCGCCTTGGGCTTCATCCCCTCTTGTGTGGTGGTGCCAAAAGAAGTTTGTATTACCCAGCTTGTGAGAGGATCATAGTAAGTGACCTCATCGTACCTTTGTTGTTGGTGAGGGGAGGATTAGGGTTGAAAGAGATCAGACTCTTTGTGGGCGCCTCAACATGGAAGTAGGAACCTTTGGGTGTGACCGAACCTCGGATTAAATCCTTGTCCCCATGTGCTTGCTTGTTGTTCTTGTTTGTTCTTTGTGCTCATACTCTTCTGTTGCAAGATTTGCTTCGATCTACTTCGTGTGCAGGTTTTGTGGTGAGCCCCTCTCAGATCTACAACCTCTTGCTCCAAGGAAGCTTTGGAATCAAACAAAATCATCTTTAGTTGCATGGTTTGATAGATCAATTCAGTTCTTTATTTCTGCTATGGTTGAACCAGTCCACTGCGGTTGAACCAGCCTAGAGCAGGTTGACTCACATTGGACTAGTTCAATTTGTAGTACTAATTTATTTGGATCATTTGTGTAAAAAATTTAGGTTATCCTATTCACCCCCCTCTAGGCTACTTTCAGTCCCAATGGTATGTGTTGTCATCTCAACCACCAAAATCATATCAGAGAACTAAGCACAAGGCTTGGGGCCCATTTTCCTTACAGCAGCAACACACAACGCTCAAGCTGCAGAAGAACATGTGCACAATAGAACAGAGTAACAGTAGACAGACGACAAAGACACCCGAGAGGAATGGGTAGGCAGCCGTGATTGGTGGCTCGGATGAACACGATAGACTTCACACAGATGAGGCCGTGACTGGGCTCATGTGGATGGGATGCGAGGCGGTGACAGGGGTCAATGCGTAGGCAGGACGTGCGTGCGCAATGGGCAGCTGCGCACTGACGGGGAGTGGCTGCGATGGGCTGCACGCGAGATGCCCAATGAAAAAACGGATCGTTGGTGGATTATTAGGCTAATCCTAATCCTTGATCTGATACCATGTGACTAACCTTGGGATTAGAGAAGATAGGTACCCAATTAGTGGGGACTCCAATGTATAGATGATATCATGGGTCACATGGGCCTAGAGTATATGGACCCAACATTTTACACCTGAAACTGATCACTTGGTTGCAAATCCAAGTGAGTAACTTGTATTTGACGTCCTTGCAATTTTTTTGGTCAACTTTGTAGACCAACTATTTACCCCCTTCTAAGTGTCAAAAATATTACGACAAAAAAAATATTCGTCATAAAATCTATGATGAAAAAAATCATTTTTTTTATCATCGAGGGTGTTTAGGGACTAGCGATAGGTAACAATCCGATTTTCGTCCAAAGAACATCCCTTGGTCGAGGAAGTGGTAGTCAAGAGTGGTAAGAGATAGGGTCAACCTATGACCTTTTTGGGGGTAGGCATCCCTTCCATCTTTGGGCCTTTGGTTGACTACCTTGTCGACTAGAGATTACAGATCCACCTTGGATAGTTTATTAACCGACAAAGTCACCTTGAGTAAGGTTGGTATAGAACATAAGGAAGAAGTTCCTGTGCTAACTAGATGTCTTGATCTTATCATCTAGTGGGATAGAGCCTATGCTTGGCGAAGTTAATGGCAATCTCTGATGCACCTTAAAAAAGGATGAGGACCTCCTTGATCAACAAGATGTGTTGTCTCATGGGGGGTAGGAAGAACACATCATGTTTCATGTAAAGCGAGGTTTGGTCGTTAACCTGTCAACCTAGAGGTGAGAGCACACTTCTTGCATCCACCGAGACCAAAGCGTTGTTTATGCACTCATAACCAGAATGAAGATCATATGGTTTGTTGGCCTATTCGCATACTAGTTTGTTGCATGCACCAAGCTATAGGACACTAATATGTTCTTATGTGTGTAATATGCATGTGTAATTGGGCTCATCATTTTGGTGATGAAATGATTAAGGCAAAATTGGCTGCTGGACATCCAAAATAATGTCGATTTGCTAGCAGACATTGCAAAAATGAGGTGCACACTCTGCAGCTTGTAAATTTGCTGAAAGACACCGCCATGATTTTTGGGCTGCGGAGGTGAGAGAAAGGTTGAGAAATGTCCTCTTTGCTCTGATTCCACACGTTAGTTCTTTCTGCCGCCAGCAGCCGGTCGCCACACACCCTGCCTCAGCCTCCCATCGCTGCCGTCACCGCTTCCCTTCCTCCCTCCCACTCACCTTCGCACTCCGTCTCGGCCTCTCTTTGCTGCTGCCATTGCCACTTCCACGCCGCCGTCCTGCTCTGCTTTTAATCAGCCGGCCTACTCCGCCTCTACCTTGGCCACACTGTTGGCCTGCTCCGTCTTTGCCTCGCCCACGCCGCTGGCGTGCTCTGCCTTTGCCTTTCCCACACATGGTGGCATTGGCCCCACACATCAAGTCTCCCCCTTCTTTCCCACGCGGTGGCAGCCTCTGCCTCTCCCACACTGCTGTGGAGGATGAGGAGGAGATGCCATAGAATGGTGGAGAAGGAGCGTGCATGGTGGCTTAGGACGTGGTGGTGGTGGAGGAGCGAACGGCATCGGCTCAGGATAGGGGTATGAAGCGGTGGTAGAGGACTGCACGCAATGGCTTAGGACGACGGCTCAGGATGAGGTGCACGGAGGCAGAGGAGCGTGCGGCCGAGGAGGATGGGCGTGCACAGTACCAAAGGAGCCCATGGCGAAGGAGGAGGACAAGGCGCGCGATGGAGGAGTGTTTGGCTTAGGATGATGAGGCATGGGGCGCCCATAGCGGCGGTGGAGGAGGACGAGAATGAGGCACACCGATGCCGGAGGCGGCACACGGTGGGGGTGGCAATGACAGGCGCAGCAATGGTAGGCGGTGGGAGAAGAGCAATGGGCAAGGACATTTGCCTACCTTTCGCTCACCTCCTTTGCCCTAAAACAATATTTTAATCACGGCGGTGTCTTTCAGCAAATTTACATGGTGTAGGAGTGTGCACCAACATGCCCTCATTTTTTGTGGTGTCCGTCAGCAAATCGGGTGTCCGCTGGCCAATTTTGCCAATTAGTTCTGTGTTTTGTTGCTAGGTAAGTATCCATGATGGTTGAATTGTTTTGCATTTTGTTTAACTTGAATTGGGTAGTGTATACTTGTACTTATACCACTGTACTCTAGATTGTTGTTTTCTTTTTTCGTCCAAAAGTATGATATGCAGGTAGGTCAAATAGTAAGACATTATACGCAGTCGCATATAGGGCTGGGCAATCGGTTTAAACCGACAATTCGGTTTCGGTTGTTCGGCGTAAGCAAACTTCGGTTTATGAAAGATTGGAAACCGACCGGTATAGGGAAAATAGAGAAACCGGGGAGTTCGGTTTCAGTTTCTTGGGTTCGTGGTTCGGTTTCCACCGAAATAGGCGACGTCGACCTGCTTGCGCGCGCGGCCGCTGTCGTCGTTGCGAACTCAATTCCTGCGGAGGCAGTCAATGGCCGGGCGTCGCGTCGCTATTGCTTGCCCGCAGCTGTAGTGCTGCACTCACCGCGCCGCCGTCTCTCCTTAGCTGCCCCGGGCGGACGTCGCGCTGCCGCATCGCCACCTCCATAGCTGCGTAGCGCAGCACTTGCGACGCGATGAAGCCGCTGGCCTGCTGCTTCTGGCTCTGCGCCAGCCGCTGGCCCTCGCTGGGCGCCGGCGCAGCCGTCGTAACGTAACCCCACCCGGCCGCCGCGCTCGATGGTGATTTGCGAGTAGTACTAGGGGTTCGGACTTCGGAGTCGTAGTGTCCGCTGGTGGGCTGAGTTTGATGCTTCGTTGTTGCTTCGGTGGGCTTTAGTGGGCCACTAGGCAAAAGGGAAGAGGCATTGCTGGGCAGAGGCACAACCAGACGAGAAATTCAGTGGGGGCTCGGTGGAATCCAAAACCTACAACGACACCGAAGACCGAATAAACGGGAATTGGCTCGGTCCAGCTCGATTCGGTTCGTTTTTGGTGTACGGTTTGGATGTGCCCAGCCCTAGTCGCATATAGGCTACCTACGACCATCATATTTCTCGTGCAAGTGTGCATATTTTGTCATACGAAATTGTTGGCATGCTATTTTTTAGCGTGTCCTGCTTGATTCATATCTTAGAAAAATACATTTTTTATTTTTTTTCTCAATTTTCTGAGAACCAATGTTTTTTGCCAATTTCTTTTCTCAAATGGAGCCGGGGGCAGTACTCTATTGCACTCCCTCCATCACAGGAAACAAAGTCTTTTTAGGTTTGTCTTAAGTTAAATTTTGTAAAAGTTTGATCAAATTTATAGAGAAAAATATCAACATTTATGACACCCAATTGGTTCCCCATAAATATATATATGACAACAAATCCAACAATACTCATTTGGTACTATAACTATTTATATTTAATTATATAAATTTGGTCAAGTTTTAAAAAGCTTGGTCAAACTATAAAGTTATGTTTCTTCCTCGTAGAAACATACTTTATTTGGATAACTTTACGTAACCATAACTTACCATGATAGCTTTATGTAAGCATAACTTATCACAATATTTTATAAAAACATAATTTATTATAGAAACATAACTTTATCAGGATAATTTTATTGAAACATAACTTTTTTTCTTTTTTGTTACGATAACTTTACGCAAACATAACTTATCAGGATAACTTTACGCAACCATAACTTGTCACGATAACTTTATGTAAGCATAACTTATCACGATATTTTTCTAGAAATATAACCTTTTAAGATAAATTTATAAATACATAACTCATTACGATCACTTTATGGAATCATAACTTATCACGATAACTTTACGTAAATATAACTTATCAGGATAATTTTATTATAATTTTATTAAAACAAAACTCTTTTTTTTGTTTTTTTTCTTACGATAATTTTATGGAAACATAACTTAACTTATCAGAATAACCTTACACAACCATAATTTGTCATGATAACTTTATGTAAACATAACCTATCATGATATTTTATAAAAACATAACTTATCGAGATAAGTTTATGGAAACATAACTTATTATGATCACGTTATGGAATCATAGCTTATCACGATAACTTTACGTAAACATAACTTTATAGAAACATAACTTATTACGATAATTTTATTGAACATAATTTTGTTTCTCTTTTTGTTTTTTTTTCTCTTTTCTTACGATAACTTTATGAAAATATAACTTGTCATGATAACTTTACGCAACCATAACTTGTCATGACAACATTACATAAGCATAACTTATCACGATATTTTATAGAAACATAACTTATCAGGATAAGTTTATGGAACATAACTAAGCTGAAAAAACTAGTTGCATTCACTGAATGAAAGCGATTCTACTACACTAGGGAACTCTCTTATTAAGATCACGTTATGGAATCATAACTTATTACGATAATTTTACGTAAGCACAACTTATCCGATAACTTTATAGAAACATAACTTATCACGATAACTTTATAGAAATATAACTTATCGTGATAACTTAATATATCTAAAATTATATTAAAACGTTATGATCATAATTTTTATTTTACGCTATATCTAAAATTATATCGAAAAGTTATGGCGTACCTTTTCCGGAATGAAAGTTATTCATTCCATAAAGTTACGATGAAAACTCACATTCTAAAGTTATGGTGTTATGATCATCTCATTATGTTGAAAATGTGATGTTTTTTGTTAGCAAGGTTTTCACTAATAAAATTAGGTTGAATTAGTTTTGACAAATAAGTTATTATCATGATAATAAATTATTATCATGATAAATTTGGTCAAACTTTAAAAAACTTGGCTTAGAAAAAAACCTAAAATGACATGTTTTCTGGGACGGAGGAAGTAGTCACTAAAAGCCACCACACCGACTTACCACGCTACATATTAGTCGGTTAGTGGTGAATGCATATTTAAATATTATATAGCGACCAGTATCTTCTTGCTGTTCGACCGTTCGACTCTTAGACTAAGTTCACCAGAGAGTGGGTATGGATGTGAAAAACACTGTTTGCGCACTATACACAGAGTAAAACAACACTGTTTGCACACCGTAAACAATACAAATGCACGTCCCTGGTGACCTTGGTCTTAGTGAAGCTTTTACTGACCTACACATGCTTGCCCACTGCCAATTGGTTGATGAAAATGAATTCACCAATTAACCTATAGTGTGTCACTATGCTCTACCGACCGATCAGGGGCAAATCTAGGGAGTTTATCGTGGTTAGGCGACCCCTGATAATATTTATGAAATCATTTGTAAAATGCTGATAAGACTAACAAAAATCTCTACCAAATTAACCCGGTGACACGGGCAATATCGAAGCCTAGATTTGTCGAATTGTCGCCACTGTGACCGATAAACCATCACTAGCTACTTATCAATTTTTAGCGGCCAACGTCTGTCCTGTCTCGGCCTTCTGATGTTCGGAGCAGACATTTTTCGAAGCCAACGTTCTAATTTTCTCGCAGGGAATGCCAGTTGATCCGGCTCCCGCTCGACGGGCTGCCGGCCAGCCGGAGCTAGCACCGTCGCCGGCGGCGGTCTTGGTGCAGTTCCCGGTCCCAGCCGCTCGGAAGGCTCACGGGCGGACCGGCGCGCATCACGGGCTCTCGATGGATCTCTGCGAAGCTAGTCCGTAGTTAGGCTACTAGGATGGAGCCGGCGACTAGGGACACAATTATTTTACCGTGCGTACGTGTGGCAGTGCTGGTGCTGGTGCATGAGCTGCGAGTAGCGAAGCATTTTATTTACCCTTGGGCCTTCGCGGCGGCTATAGCTCTCGTGTGGTGCAACGAGGATCGGGGCGGTAGATCCAGGCGCACATGCGCGCGTGCACGGCCTTCAAGACGGGGAGTGATTGCCGTTGCCTGGCACGTACAATACGAGTCATAGCCTCACAGGCTCGCGGGCACATAAGCTGCCATCAACTCGACCACGCCCGCGTACACGCAGGCAGGCATGCAGCATTACGCGAGCGCCCGATCGAGCCCCACAACTACTGCTCTATTATATTTTCCATACTTTAAAAGAATATTGTGTGTTGATAGTAGATTTTCAATACAACTCACAATCCTCTCAACTCACTTAATACAAACTACCAAATATTTTAATATTTTTACGTCATCCAACCACTTAGTCCACGGTCCACCCTCACTCCACTCCACCACTCGCTGGACGCCGGCTCCCTGCACGCCTTCCCTCCTCCATCTTCGTCATCTGCTTGCACCGCCGCCCATCCGCTACCACTGCCTCTCTTCTTCTTTCCTCCACCTGTCGGCGCAGCCACTCCTCCACCGCGTTGTCTCTCTTCCGAATCCAAGCGCCGCTCACTCCACGCACGCCTTCTCTCCCCCCATCTCCCTCGTCTGCCCACGCCGCTAGCCATCTACTGGCGCTGCCGCCTCTCCTCTTCCTTCCTCCACCTGTTGGCGCAATCTCT
Source organism: Paspalum vaginatum (assembly GCA_030272315.1). Lineage (NCBI taxonomy): Eukaryota > Viridiplantae > Streptophyta > Magnoliopsida > Poales > Poaceae > Paspalum > Paspalum vaginatum. Next base: position 20,812,630 of record CM059016.1, read on the forward strand.
TCTCCAATGCCGTCTCTTTTCCGGATCCAAGCCGCGCCAGCTTCCTCCGTTCCAGCCGATGCCCTCCTTCCTCCCTTGATCTAGCGGCACAACGGCCTCCTCCACCGCACTGCCATGGCCTCCTTCCTTCCTCTTCCTTGATTAGGCAGCCCCATCACCTCCTCCTCCCCACGACAGTCGTTGCCACCACCTCCTGCACCCCGTCGCCATAGCCTCCTTCCTCCCTCATCTAGCGGCGATGCTGCTTCCTCTTCCTCGCCATAGCCACCGCCACCACCTCCTCCTCCCCCATCCCTCATGTTCCCCTTCGGCCACCGTGCGATGGCCGTCGTCTCCTCTCTCAGCCAACCGAATGTCTCTCTTCCTCCACGAGCAGGTGGCACCAACCCACCTCTGCTAGATTTGCCCCGCCTCTTCACCAGATCTGCCGCTCCGCTCGCCATGGAGGCGGCACCGGGCATGGAAGATGGCTGCCGCCACGGGCTCCCCCTGCCATCTCCTCCGTCCGCCTCCGTGGGCTCGTCTTCCGTCACTTCCTCTGTCCCTTAGCATGTGCGATGTGGAGAGCTCTGCCAACCAAGTCGGAGGCTACCACTGCGTCGCCATCGTCGGCTCGCTGCCTCACCCTCTCCTCCCCCATTTTCCTCCGCTGACTGACCCTCTGTCCAGGACATGGCGTGAGGGAAGGCCACCACCAACATGGATGAGAGAGAACGCGGTGGCATAGAACGGCACACATGCAGCAGTTGGTTCTTGCGCTATTACCTTTTGCAGTAGCTTTTAGCACCCCTCGTATGGATAGCCTTATATATACGCCATTACCATTCCTCTCATGGTTGCTGGCTGACTACGTTCACGTATCGAAATCCCTTAGTTTCAAACTTTCGACACCAAGGAGTTGTGAGACCATCTGCACTCCTATTCCTCCAAAATTTTCCTCTAAAAGGAATATTCTATCCCAGTCAGCAAGATTCTTTCCTCCATATCAACTTCTCATGTACTCCCATTCCTCTATATATTTCCTCCATATCCAACTACCCAATATTTCATTCATCCACCTACAATTACCACTCATGTCCCATTACCACTGACATGCGGGCCCCTACCTCCTTTCCTTTCTTCCTGCTTCTAGGCTCTTCCGCCGCCGCACTCTTTGCCCACCCCGCCCGCTCGATTCCACTCTCTCTGCTTGACTCCCCCGCCGCCACACTCCTCTCCCACTGTCGCCCCCTCCCGCCGGCGGCTGGATCCATCCCCTCCCTCTCCGCCTCGTCCACTGTTGGCGGTCGATAAAACCCATTTCGAGCACCAACATTTCATGTTTGAGGGCATAATTTAACTGGTCCACGAGTTGTGTACAAAAGTTAGATGCAGGAACTTGTCACGTTCAAAATAGTGAAGGAATGCACAAAATAAAGGCAAAGAAGCAATGCAAAAGCAGCCAGGCAGGAGGGCCCGGCCGGCCGGCCATCACCATGGCTGCCCGGCCACCCACCATGGTCGGCCGGCCAACCACCTTGGCCGCTCGGCCACCAGAAAAGCCCAGGCAGCCCACACAACTTTTCAGCCCAAGTATAGTGGCCGCCCGACCATGACACATGGCCGCCCGGCCATGTCACGTATCCATCCTTCAACCTGCTTGCAAGGAAACACAATATGAGTCAACTCCAACCGTGGGATCAAGTATCCAATGCAATAAAGCACCGAAAGGCCGCCACGCAAGAGCAACACATGGATTGGTGATGTCAAGGATCCATACCAACCATCATGCAACCAATGCCCATGTGACACATGGCCGCCCGGCCAAAGAAAGTGGCCGTCCGGCCATGCATCGGACTCATTTTACATGTGCAACAACCGACGTAACCGCCACCGACCTTGGAGAAGAAAAATCAACCGATAGATCAAGCAAGGCAGTGGATCGGATGGCCGCCCGACCACCCCCCTGGCCGCCTGGCCACCTACATGGCCACTTGGCCTTCCACGTGGCCACCCGGCCACCAACCTAGTACCTCTATAAGTACCCCCCGGCTCCTAGACTATAAATACCCCCAGGGAGGTTACTTGTAGAGTGTGTGGATCAATAGAAGAATAGTGTGGTTGTGTAGTTGAGTGTAGAGTATAGTAGCGAGGCCACCCTTGGCATTGTAGAGAGAGCCAATTGTATCAAGAGTGAGTAGTGAGTTGTAGAGTGAAGGAGTCGGATTCCTCTTTGGTATTCTGTTCCCGAGCTCTTATTCTCAGATGAAATATTACTCTATTTCCAAGATACAGTAAAGTTCCTTGCTCCTCTGCTTTATTTATTGTATACTTACTTTATTTACTTTCTTAGTCCCTGCTTAGTAGTTTACGGGTGCTAAGTGTGCTCTGTGTAGTTTAGCTATACATTTGTGCTTACTCTCTAGCTTCGAGTGTAGTAGTAAACTCGGTTGTGTAGACGTGGTGTCTAGACTAGAGTTTGCCTTGGAAGGTGTCTTGTCCCACGCAGTTTTGGTTGGTAGTCCCACCTGGTGATAGCGGGTATGTCCTGTGTAGTCTAACCCCGTCGTTCGGATAAGTTGTCATCGACGCATAGCTGAGTCCTGTATCGCCCGCCTTTCTCGTCGGGGTTATCAGCACTCTGCTGGTGCCCGGAAGTGGTTTTATAGCCTCGGTGTCCAAGTAAACCTACTTAGTAGAGTTCTGGTTTGTTTAGTAAAGTTAAGTTGTTTTATCTAAAGTAGTGATCCTACTCTGCTCTGTTAATTATCTGTACAATTGCTGGTTTTACTGTTCGGTCCTATCCGTTTTACGTTGAGTTACTCCTCGTTCCTCGTGGATTTCGATACCCTAGAATACTCTTGGGTGAAAAGCTATAACGTGTTTCCGTGCGCTTGCGGATTTATTTCAATAGGCTAAGAAATGCCAACACCCACCACCTCCACCGGATACGCAGCCGCCCCCGAGCTCCGCCCCTGTTTTCCGCCTTCGCAGCCACCTCCTGCTCCTCCGTTGGCCGCGCCCGCCTCCTCCGTGCGTCGGCCACCCCCTTCTCCCTCCCTTCTCGGCCCGGGCACACCTCCGCCACCCGCCCCACCCCTCGTCCACGCCGCCGGTGGCTCCGCCACGGCCTCGCGGGCGCACCTCGGCCCTAGATCCAGCTCCGCCGTTGCCGGGTTGAGCGCCGCTCGCCACCTCCCCAGCCTCCTCCACGCCGCCATGGAGATGGCCTTCGGCCTTCCTCACTGGGTGCCGCTCGCCACCTCCCCGGCCATTTCCACGCCGCACCGTCTCCTCCGCGTCGCCTCTCTCCTCTTCCCACCGAGCCCACGAGTCGGCTTCGTTGATGGGCCCCGCCGTGGCACAGTGATGTTGGAAGGGCCGTACTTCCGGCATCTGTGGCGGAATGGATGGAGGGATAGGCTGCAGGTGATTTTCCGCTACCTGTTACGGCATGCACGGTACCAGAAGCAATGCCGGAATGGGGTGCAGATAGTCGGAGACCAAAGAGTGCTACTACTAGTACCTCAACAAGCAGCCATGTGTGTGAGAGAGACGCAGAAGTGGAGAACACAGGAAGGCAGTGAACCGTATTCAATGCCAGCAACGAGCCGTTCCGCACTGCGTGGCCTTGGCATGCACGCTCGCCCACTGACCGCTGCCGGCCGGCCGGCCGGCCTCATGATTGGAACTCAGCTGGGCCGTTCTGGCAGTCAGTCCTCGATCCGATCCCGGCGGCAGACGCTGCGCCGCCGCAGACTCGCAGCAGGGCCAGGCCAGGCGGCGCCGGACGGCACGCCGCAGGCGAATCTCATACGGCCGTGCAGCCATGCCGTCAGCCTCGGCCGCCCTGCTGCCCTGCACTGCAGCGTCGTCTCTGCCAAGCGGATCGTCTCTCGAGATGCGGTGGCGGCGGGACGGCGAGTCCTCGACCTTGAGAGCGAGACAGGCAGCAACACACCAGTTCTTTCACGCGACGCGGTCCATCTGACCTGACTCCGGCCCCGAACAAGGCCGGAGAAATCACGAGTTCACGACAACCCCGTCGTTTGCACTGCGGAATTTTTACATACCCAACGGACTAAAACTGATGCCCTTTTTACCCTCACTCATCTTGCGGCAGGGACAGCGATGCTGGTGGATTGGATCATCTCATCTCTCGCCAGCTTTTCACCCCGCCGGAAACCAGCCAAATCCATCCAGCGCTGCAGTGAAGACGAGTTTGGCCCACCGCGCCATGGACCAGCACAGTACCAGCCTGCCTGCCTGCCTCCAGGCTCCAGCAACTGACCCCAACCTCTGCATGCCTGAATCTGTCACTTCCCAAGTGCCCAGCATTTGCAGCAACGGCTTCAGGATTTTTCTGCAAACCCAACAAAACAAGCGCCACGCGACAAGGAACACAAATAAAAACAGGAGCAAAGAACCGCCACCATACACGGCGACGAGAAAACAGACAGACCGACCGACCGACCGAACAGAGATCCAATCAAGCTGTTTAGAAAAGAAAACCGTTCACTTTTCATTTCAATCGACGCGAATTCGGCTCAGACTCCAGAGCTGCATGAGGGAATATATAAGGATACACAAAGGCAAAAGGCATGTGCCAAGAGCTAGAACAGGACTAGGAAGGAGGTACCCACATTATTTTTTTAACCCTACCAGGACTCTAATTAACGACTGGTTCTGATGAAAACCGAAAACACTGAAGGGGTCTCTCAAATTGTTAATAAGACTGACGAAGCTGGTTCTGTCGAAGACGGCGGTGCTTGCAAACTCCTCTAGCTACATTGTCATCTCGTTTGCGCGGTCTGCTGAGCTGGGTCTTGCTGGCCTAGAGCGCGCCATGGAGCCCGGCGGACTGCAGGAGGACGGCCTTGATCTCGTCCGGCAGAAGCCCAGGGCCTTCCTTGCACAGCTGCAGTGAGGAGGGAAGCAACAAGCAGCCGTCAGTTTATTTTCATGTGGAGGAAATTTTACAAAGTTCGTCTTTTAGGTGGTTAGAACATAGTACATATGTGTATCATTCTGACAGCAAGAATATGCATATGTGCAACCGTTACATTACCTCAGCCTTGAAGACGTCCAGGGAGAATCCATTGAAGCAACTGATAACAGCTTGCTGGACATCGAGGCCAAGGCCTTCGATCGCCCTCATAGCAGAGAGCAGGAGGCCCGGCCTGCGAGCGCAGAACATGTGGATGTTGACCGCCCGGCCTTCCCTCATCCTGACCTCAACCTGTTGCAGCAGTAGAAATGGAATAAGTGAGCCAAGTGCTACAAACTGATGCATGCGTCATTCGTATGACAGCGTAAGCTGTGCTCTGTTGCACTAAAGAATGTGATATCGTGTTAGGATCAACTTGTATGAGACCACTTCAAGGGAAACTGTCGATCAAGTGCGTGTTCGGAGAGAACAGAAGAGGTACTGACCCTTGGTTGCTGAGAAGTAGGGCTCGGCAGTGCACTTGGGCACAGCTCTTCCTTCACGCGAGACGGCAGAGTGGGCAGCGTCGGAGTCAGAGGGTGGAAGCTTGTGGGTGTTGGAGGCAGTGAGGCGGTGGAAGGGGATGACTCCAGCTCATTCTGAAGATCATTGATCTTCTGCAGCAGCTCCTTCAGGTACTCGATTGCATCGCCAAGAATGGAGGCCCTGTCCATCTACCAGGTGCAAACAGAAACGATCAGTTCATTTGCTGGTCACAAGGAGAAAGCGGATATCCATGAATGAATTAACAAAAGATGTACCAATAAGACTAAAGGTGAAGTATTCAACACAAAATGGTAACTGAAACAAATCATGCAAAAGTACTGTTCCACCATAACTGATTCTTTTCAGTTCTGTGATGAGAAATTAAAAGGTTCTCCCTTTGATATGAAACAGACTGAGATGCAGGGCACATCTTTTGTTGTTCTTGTGCAGGCTGTTACTTGATTGACCCGAAACAGAGGCGGCGGCCCCGGAATCAGGCAAAGACACTGTGATGGTTAGTGGTTTGTATGCAGGACAACTTATGAACAGAGATCATGGAGAGCCACGAGTCTTAATTTGCTATGATAATCATGAAGTCTATGTTCCATGACAAAGATGTATACCAGAATCGCATCAATAACTGTAAGAAATAGAACAGCAGCTACCTTGCTAAAAAAAGAAACCCAAAGTAATTCACAACATATAGGCTGGGACCAGAGCAAAGTACTAGCCATAGCACCATCAGAATCTAAGCAAAAGGACTGAACCTTAGATGCAAATTGATATACTTTTTTGAACTGAAGAGCAACTGATAGAACCTAGAAAGCTAAGCTACCCCTAGATGAGCATAGAAACATCCCAAGTCCTATATGGCCAAATCCCGCATCATCTGCGCTCTAGGGAAAAAATGCACATATCAATCGTTCATCACAGCATGAACACCAGTTTAACAAAATCAATTGCATAAAACATACCAAGATGACATGAACACAGATAAAAATGCCAGAGCCTCGATGCTAACCACATAATTCTCATCTGTTGTCCACATTGTACCTACAATTCTACCGGAAAAATTGCACCATAGATGCCCATATTGACATCTCGACAATCAATCTAACTCTAATCATACTATGGCTTCATGCATGAAACATACCAATATATTAACAACACATACATGGGAAATTGTGAATGCTAGATGCTAACCACGGAATTTTCATCATTTCACTCTCCATTTCTACCGAAGCGCAGAAAATTCATCAAAATTACGCGCTAACAGTCATAGTAACTGACTGTCATTAAGCTTGGGGGTAGAATTCTCACCTTGCTAATCTTGGGCACGACGGACCGGAGCATATAGAGCCGGTCATTGAGCTTCTTCCTGCGACGGCGCTCCGCCATGAGGTTCTTGGCCGGCAACCCCTTCCTCTTGCCCTTCCCGTCGCCCGCGCCGCCGCCGGTCACCGTGCTGTTGGCGTTGGAGTCCTTGCCGTCCTTCTTGCCACTCTCCTCGGCGCACCTCGCGTCCTCCGAGTCGTAGTTGAGCCCGGACGCGTCGATGCTCCCGCCGTCGTCGTCTTCGGCGTCGTCCAGCATCGCGTCGGCGCCACCAGCCGAGGACGCTCCCGCCGCCGCGGCGACGGCCTCCGCCTTGCGCTTCCTGTCGTCGTCCTCCTCGCCGGCGTTGCGGCGGAGCGCGCGCTTCTGGAACAGCGTCGGCTGCGCGCCCACGGGCGGGAAGATCTCCAGCGGGCGGAGCACCGCCGTCTTCCCGCGGCCGGAGAAAGGCGCCGTCAGCGGCGCCGAGGCAGGGGGCGCCGCCGTGGAGAAGCCGACGCCGTTGGCGAACATGTCGAACCCGCTGAGGCCGGCGAACTCCGGCATTTGCGCCGGCGCGGTGCCGAAGCCGCCGAACGAGCTCGCGACGAACCCGGCGTTCCCAGGCGGGACCAGCGAAAAAGACGCGGAATTGGACGGGTTCCCGGCGCCAGCAAACGGCACCAGCTCGCCACCGGCGCCTCCGCCGGAGAGGCCGAGGTCGAACCCGTGGACGTCGTACGGCGCGGCGCCACCCATGTTGAAGAGAGAGAACATCTGGGACCCGGCCACGGAAGACGGCCCCGGGCCCTGATGCCCCGGCGGCGCAAGGAGCAAGTGCCCCTGCGCTGCGGCGTTGGCGGCCGCCGCTGCCAGCGATTCGATGTACCAGTCGTCGTCGATCATCGGCGGTGCGCCGAAAGCCACGCTCCCCATACTGGCCGCAGCGGCCAGGGCCAGGAGGTTCTGCTCCTCATGCCCCTGCCCCAGCACCATGGGCGTCGGCGGCGCCGCGTGCTGCTGCTGCTCGTCGCCGTCCTCCTGTATCCAGAGCGAGGAGTTGGCGAACGGCGGGAGCATGGCGGCGGCCCCGCGCGGGGGTTCCACGCTTTCTTGGGATGGTAAAATGGCCGGGAGGGGAGCAGGCGCAGATGGCAGGGCTGCAGAGGACAGCGGACCAGCGGAGGCGTCTGGCTCTCTCTGGCAGGGCAGTCCGCCAGTGCCTCTGTATTTGTATGGACGGGGGTGAGAAGTACTGTGTACTGGCTGGCATGGAGACTGCACAGAGAGGTAGGGAGAGGGGAAGTGCGAAATGACGAAAAAGCCCTTCCGAAACCAGGGGCCGGTGCTGGTGCACGGGGGTGGGGGAAAGGCGAAGGATGACGACAACCGCCGGATTCAGAAATTGAGGGTGCGTTTGGTTCCAGAGCCACCTGGGACGGAGCCGCTCTGTCCTCCGTTGTCTTCCGTTTGGTTTGCGAGCGTAGGGACAGAGCCATTCCTGAGAGCGAATATTCGCTCTAGATTCGGAGCGAACTCATCCCCCAGAAAATCGCGGACGCAGCCATCCCAAGTCGACGCCGTCGCTTCCGTCTCCTTCCTCCCCGCGCTCTCCTGCTCGCCTCTCCCTCCCCTCAACGGCCGGTAAGGCCGAGGCGACGCAGCGCGGCCGGTGAGTGAGGCCGCGGAGGGCTGCGCGGCAGGTGGGTGAGGCCGCGGCGGGGACAAGGCAGGAGGCGGAGCCCGGGGCGGCTCGCGTCGGCGGGACGAGCGAGGTGGTGGAGCCGGCGGCACCCAGGGGCGAGCAAGGCGAGCAGGGGGCTGGCGTCGGGGCGAGCAAAGCGAGGCGGGGACGGCGGCTGGCGTCGAGGCGAGAAGGGCGGGGACGGCGGCCAGCGGCGGGCGAGCAGGGCGAGAAGGGTGGGGACGGCGGCCGGCGACGGGCGAGCAGAGGCAGGCGGGGGCGGGGGGGGGGGGCGGCTGCGGGCGAGCAGAGGCAGGCGGGGGCGGGGGCCGGCGGCGGGCGAGCAGAGGCAGGCGGGGGCGGGGGCCGGCGGCGGGCGAGCAGAGGCAGGCGGGGGCGGGGGGCGGCGGCGGGCGAGCAGAGGCAGGCGGGGGCGGGGGGCGGCGGCGGGCGAGCAGAGGCAGGCTGGGGCGGGGGCCGGCGGCGGGCGAGCAGAGGCAGGCGGGGGCGGGGGCGGGGGGCGGCGGCGGGCGAGCAGAGGCAGGCTGGGGCGGGGGCCGGCGGCGAGCGAGCAGAGGCAGGCGGGGGCGGGGGGCGGCGGCTGGCGAGCAGAGGCAGGCGAGGGCGGGGGGCGGCGGCGGGCGAGCAGAGGCAGGCGAGGGGTGGGGGGCGGCGGCGGGCGAGCAGAGGCAGGCGAGGGGTGGGGGGCGGCGGCGAGCAAGGAGAGGCAGGTGGGGGCGGTTTGTGAGCAGAGGTAGAGGAGAGAGGGGTTTATTTCACTGCCACGTGGGTCCCACCAAACGGCGGGTTACACCATCCGTTATCTCCCACAAACCAAACAGAGAATGAAATCGTTCCACTCTTAAACCAAACGCATACCATAGAACCGTTCAATCCTCAAAATCTGGGATGACGCTGCTCCTCAACCAAACGGACCTAAAGGTCAGGATCAGGCTAGGACTGTAGCAGGGAGTAGTAACGTGCAAGGAATTTTTTTTTTCTTTGAGGCAGTAGACATAGGTTGATGAAACAGAATTGGGTATGTACAACATGTTTGTCCAATCTCAATACGTTGGTGTGTACGTATATGCCGAAGGCGAAAAATGTAAGGTTACCGAAACACGCATCCTTTTAGAATTATGCCAGCTTATACAGGCGTCATATTGATTAGCCAACATTAAGAACTGACAAAATAGTGTAGCGACGGGAAATCATGAGTTGTAGCCGGAACACATTATACTCTAAAAATTGCTCGACAGCATATGTATATCTTTACGGTAGACGCGTCGGTTACGGGTGCCACTAAAATCACAGTGCCAAAAAAGCCAGCCTGTGTATGGTTTGGTGATTAAGTGCTGCGAAATATGTAGAAAGAAGGGAAATATAATCCATGCATAGTTTTTTAAGAGATAAATCATGTTTACGGAATCTTAATTTGGTATTGCTTGCATATATGCAGATACAATGTACTATCTAGATAGCCAGCGTTAAGAACTGACAAAATAGTGTCGCGACGACTAAAAAAACGGTGAGTTGTAGTCGGAGTTTATTATATTCTAAAAAATTGCTCAACAATAGACGCGTCGGTTACTGGTGCCAACTAAAACACAGTGCCAAAAACCAGTCTCTGTATGATTTAGTGATTAAGTGCCACGAAATATGTAGAAAAAGGAAAGCACAATGCCATGCTTAGTTTTTGAAGAGATAAATCATGTTTACAAAATCTTAATTTGATATTGCTTGCATATATGCAGATACAATGTACTAGCTAAAAATTAGAGAGTAATGCAGAGCTGCCAAAGCGTACAACCTTCTAAAATTGCATACCAGATTATGGCGGTACTGTACTAGTTAGCCAACATCAAGTATCGAGAACAGTGTGGTGATGAGAAGCGTGGATTTTAGTATGAATATATAACATTTCAAAAGGCCAATTATCTATCTATCTATATATATTATACTATATACATACCTTTAGGATTGACACATTAGTTACTGGTGTTAATACAACCACTGAGGAAAATAAGAGGTATTGCAGAAATATCTGCTAGCATGTATACAAGAGATGGAGTGATATTAGATATATGTAGAAGGTAAAAAAATACAACAATAGGTGCAGTTGTTTAACAAGCAAATGATGTTTGTGTATACATAAGTGGATATACTAGGCACACAATATTGAGAAAAGAAAGGTAAAGTTGCCAAGGTGTACTACCTTCTAAGATTGCATACACGCTTAATTAATTACTACATATAGTGTAGCAATGGGATGTATGAATTTTAGTATGAATATATAGCACTCAAAAACTTGTTTGGCTATGTACGTATATCTTTGGAGTTACTTGGTGTCAATAAAACTGTGGATGGGAATAAGATATTGACAAAATACCTTGCCAATTTTTGTATGATTGGTAGTGAAGTACTGCGAGATACGAAATACAACGATACAAATGTAGTGACGATAAATATGAATTATAGTAGGAATTTATATGTCTATGTGTACCTTTGAAGGTAAATAATCGATTATTGGTGGCAATAAAATTACATAGGAAATGAGAGATTTGTTAAATTACACCAAAATATATCTTGCTGGCTATGTGCGTTATAGATATGAAGTGTTCTGATATGTGTAGATATGGGCAAGCTATGCTGGTAAATGTAGGATGTTGTGTTTTAGGTCCTTACAGATAGATTGGTGCAAAACATTAAACATAGGAACAAAAGAGATGCGATACCTTTTCTTGTTAATTCATATGCTGCCATAAATATTAAATTACAAGAATGCACAATTATACCTAGGTCCTAGGCGGTTAGGTTGGGTCCTGACTAAGATCTCGTGACACGGTGGACATATCATGGTGCTAGTGTCAGCCTAAAAACTATTAGTGATGGCTCATAATCGTGACTCGTTGCAACCCATAGACTAGAGCCACTCTAGAGGTTCCATGTTTGCATTTCATATCATATAATGGCATATAGAAAAAATACACACACAATTTTGTTAAAACAATCTCTTGACAACTCATAATTGCATATCAAGAGTACAGATAGGATTAATGTTTGATGATAATTTCATACTAATAAGGTTATGTGAATATTGTACATATGCTACATTATTACTCTTGATCGATCATTTATATAGATGTGGAAAGTATATATTCATTGCAGTGTTTGCTTTTCTAATATAGCAAAATTTTGATTTTGGAGGCATGTCAATCATACATAAACCCTCCCTGTTTAAAAAAAATCCCCTATAAATCCCCTTCCTTCTTCAAGAAGCATTTCAGTCTTCTAAAAAACATACCTTCCCAAATAATCCCTAAATCGAACCATATATTCAAAACAGGACATGATAGCAAGATTTAAATAGCAAACCCCCACAATTTCAATTAGAGAGATAAGAGAAAAATGCAATATGGTTGTTTTCCAAGATCTTCCATAGGGAAATTGTTGTTGTAAGGAAAATTGGCCCTAATCTTAGGCATAGTGTGCTTAATGTTATTGTAGTGGTTGATGTCAATAGGGACTAAATTAGGAATAATTTGTTTGCACATGTATTTTTTAATTGCATGATGCAAGTGACTGATTTGGAGAACAAACACCTCAAAGGAGTGATCAAATAGCCCTAATAGAAGACCTAAAGATCAATAAGAAGATCCAAGACATCATCGAAGTAAAATCAAGATGCCCTAACTTGGTGGTTCGGTGACACTACACCGGATGGTCTGGTGAGAATAATTTGCAAGTGTATGTTTATTAGGCCTTTGTTAGCACATTTCTCTTAGTTGCTACCAAGTTTAGTGTTGAGTTTTGCATACCATGTGTTTCCCAGTGCTTGCATGCACCATCTTTGTAAGTGTGGGGCATGTAGTCTTGTGAAACCCTTTAGAGTGTGAAGTAGACATCACCTTACTTGAGAGTGGGCTAGGAGGCCCTTGATGTTTAGTCCAAAGATCACCTTAGTGGAGACACTTTCGGAGAGCATTTGAGAGAGGCCTACGACAAACCCCATTTGTGAGCGGAAGTGATCGGAGACTATCTGGAGTTAGTCAATGGGAAGCTTAACCCTTGTTGCAACCTTGATACCTACACAAATGAACACCTTAGTCCCTATGTGGACTAAGCGAGAGCAAGGCCTCAGTGGGGGGTTTCAACGAGGACTAGGGGGAGGCTTGTGTGCCTTCTCTATACTCTAGATAAGAAATCTTCGTGTCTCCATCTTGCCACCCGCATCACCATTGTTGGGAGTTTGCACACTCTTCCCATCTTTTTATTTTTTTGCACTTCACTTTCTTGTAATTGTGTGCTTATTTTCTTAGACTAGCTTTATAAGTTAGTTTCACAATGTAACTTAAGTTCCAATTCTATTTTTATGGTAGAGGTAGCAACACTTGTCAAAACCTTAGTGTACTTTATTTTGCATAGCTTCTGATAAGTTGTTTTTAGGGAGCCTTAGTTTTTAGAATCCTTATTCACCCCCTTAGGACGTCAGCTTGGGGTTCGTATGACTTCCTAGTTGTATACAATTTTTCTAAGCTCTTCTATAATTTCTTTGGTTAATTTCATCAATTCTCGAGCATTTTTACTTCATCAGAGAGACATTGTAAAAGTTGTAATGATAGCTTCCTGCCCCATTATCGTGCATTCTTTATTACATGTTTCCTCCAATCCGTTCCCCTCAAGATCATCAACATATCCTTGTTGGACAAGTACTTGAGTTACCATGCATTGCCATAAGCTAAAATTCCTCTTTGTTGTATATTTTTCTACTTGATTCCACACCCCTAACATTGTCTTGATTTTGTGCTTCCTACTACTAAGAGACCTCTTCACAAAATAAAATCAATTTGATTTAGGCTCCGATACCACTTATTAACATATGATACTCAATGAATATGAGCTAGTAGGAGACTATAAGTATGGCATAAACATACACTGCATTAAGAATAGTGTTGATGAACCTCATAGAAACCGTCTATGATGCCATTGAAGCAACCATATAAGAGAACAAGATTTTAGGCAACTATAAATTATTTAAACATAACTCCAAAAGAGTACAAGTGATTGCCTCTCTTTCATAACCATATCAACCGTGTAGTACCCTTAGATTATAGCCTTATACAAGAACTCTTGAGGGTTTCTAACTAGCCTCTCATAGGCCTTGGATGGCACTTTATTTTGGCGTAACTATTCTTGGCTTGATGAACCTTATAACTTCTAACTTCTTGTTTATCCAGTCCCCTCCAAAACCTCTTTCATGCTACGGGCCTTATTCCTTGTAGAATTATATGCCCAAGCCATAATAGAACTAGAAATCTAGTACCTCTCTTTCTTCAATCCTAAGGTGAGTACGATATGAGATATATATTAACAATTGTTGTGACTTTGTTATATTTGTGGGTATAATCCTACGTTACTTATTAATTGATAAAATATGTAAGACTTATCAAATATAATTCAAAAGTTTTAATATGAATGAGTCCTCTGGTCACAAATACCTACATTTGTGCAAATTCAAACTTTTACCTTTAATGTGCAAATCCATAAAGTTTGACATTGAGTTGTATTTGTGATTACATGAGGTTAAAGTGACACAGGGACCAAGCTTAGCGTACTTGATGGGAAAATCCATAAAGTTTGATTTAGGACACCAAGTTGTATTTGTGATCTCAGGAGTTAAAAAGTGACATGGGGATGTGCTTGTTGTTCTTAGAGGTAATGAATTAGGATTTGTAGAAACTAAGTCACACAAAATCAACTTAATAAAACCTATGCAAGATATGAAACCAAGCATACTAAGATTTTGCTAAGTACAGCAACTTCTACTGAAAAGACTTGCAACCTAAGATCCAACCTAGCAAATAGCCTATCAAGCTATACTAGGAGCACACAATTGCAGCAATATTAAGTGTGGAATGACAAGGAAAGGACGAGTGGTGCAAGGGAAAACTCTAATGATAGTGGCGACTTGGTGAAAACATCGGGATTTTTGTCTTGAGAAGGCGCGCAAGCCTCCCCTCTAATCCTTGTTTCCTCATGCAAGGCTTTGCTCTCGCGTAATCCATGTAAAGATTAAGGCTTTGATCTATGAAAGGACCAACATTAGTAGGGTGAACCCTTGCAACCATCAAGCTCTTGGTCGAGTAACTCCAGATATCTTGGTTCTCCTTCAGACGCAAGTGGGGACTTCATCTCTCAATGTTCTTTGAACTGTCACCACTAAGGTTTGACCAATACATCAAGGGCCTCTTATAAGTATTGATGCCTATGAGGGGGTGAATTGGGATAATTTCAAACTCTAAACAAAAAACCTTAGCATAACGACTATGAATTAGCCCACTTCTCCCTCTAAGAGTGAAAGGAAATCCTACATATACTAGTTGAAAGCAATAAACCTGCACATGCTAGTAGAGCTAATCTAGTGACTAGTTTAAGTGACAAACTAGTCATGGTGACTACAAGATGCATCAAAGAAAGTTGCATGAAATGAATTGCATCAAGTAGGAGGAAGAGGCACAGAGACAATTGGATTTTTCCCCATGGTATGAGAGATTTGTCACCCTCTTTTAGTCCATGTTGTGGCATGCACTAAGTGGAATGTGACTTCCATGTCACCAAGACACTGAGCACTCTCTAGGAGTCTCTGTTCACCATCCCGGTAAGGTGGAGCTCAATCCTTTTAAAATCATTGTTCTTCGGGCTTCCACAATGCTTGGAAAGCTCCAAGAACACACCTCGATCAACAAGTTCACCTAGGTGCTACAAAACACTAAGAGTAACAATCCTCTGGTCTTCACTTGATCTTGATCATCACTAAGACAGACACACATAAGCCTAAGAACTTCTATTGCACTCAAAGGTGTCTGAAATCTTGAGTGTATGATGAAATTGGTGAAGCTCTAATGACTCTTGAAGTTGCTCTAGTTCTTGAAGTGTCAAGAGTAGTGAGAAGGAGCCTGGTAACCCGTTTATATAGGTCTCAAAGCCTTAGAGACGTTGGAAAAAAATAGTTCTACTTATTGTAGTGTACTTCGAATGGTCCGCCCAATTACTTTTCCAATGGATGGACCTTCTAGTCCATGTAAATTTTCAACTGCCCAGTCAACTAGCCATTATAGTAGATAAGTTTGATTCTTTGATCTAACCTACGGTCAGACCTTCCGATCCATAGAACCCTATTTGATTTCCAAACTAGCCGTTAGCTATACTGATAGTCCGAATAGTTTTGTTTGACCTTTAGGGGTAGGACCCTCTAGACCATGCAAACTCTATCAGCCAATAGCCTTCTTTGGAGAGAAATGGTTCACCCTTCTTGGGTTAGACTGTATGGTCCATTGTTCTCCGAGATTCTTCAAGTTTCCACACCATCTGTAAAATTGGTCCACCCTTAGGTTTGACCTTAAGGGATCGGAAGGTATAGTCCACGTAATCCAATTTTAGTTAAACTAAGTTCACTTCCAAGCTGCCAAATAGTCTATTCCATTCATTTTCTTGCACATTGGACCATCCGACCCTTAGAGAAAATTTATGCACTGTTTTTCTTCAAGTATTTGTGCCGAACTTAATTTCTCTTGGACCTTTAAAGTTCTTCACTTGTCACTGAAATATTCTTGAGTCTTTTGGCTTCTGTATGCATCCAAACTTGATATATCTCAAGATGAAGCTACTAACCTTGGACCCCCTGAAAGTGTGGACATTAGAAAACTAAAAAACCCTAGAGTGAGGTCCTAAAGTGTGGACCCTAGAGTGAAGCTACACAAGGATCCACCAACTTCTCATGATCATTGGCCCTAGCAGCATCCTTAGCCTTTGTGATTTGAGTGAGAACCAATCCCACAATATATGACAATCATTCTTCAAGTGAGGGGCCTCCTTTCATATCCAATGAGCATCACAAAATAATTAGTTGTTGTACCTACACTCATGACCTCATTAGATTGCAATTAAGCTTGTCATTCGATCACCAAAACTTACAATGGGTGAAAGGATCAAGATGTCCAAGAGGGGGCTGAATTGGACTTCTAATTTCAAAACTTGAAATTAAAACCTATTGACCAAGTCCCAATTCACCATTGTACCTAACTAAGTGTGTCTAGAGTTCTACTCAACAACAAAACAGTTTGCAACCTAGAGCCAAGCATGCAATCCTAAGATTGTAAATTGCGGAAAATAAATTGCATGAAAGTAATACGGAAAGTAAAGAGTGAAGAGATGACACGGTGATCGTTTTCCCAAGGTATCAAGGAGTCACAACTCCCCTAGTCCTCATTTGGTGCCCCACGCAAGGCCCCAATCTCGCTTAGCCCTCGCAAGGACTAAGGCCCCTGGTCTCATAGGAACCCGGGGATGGCGAGGTGACTCTCGCAAGAGTCAAGTAGCCCCCTTGACCTTCATAAAGATCAAGTGCTGTCTTCGAGATGCCCTTCTCCACTCCAAAATGATGGGTTCCAAACCGCTTCTTCCACAACCTCCGTGAAGCTCGCAGAAGGCACGACTCATTAGCCGTTTAGGTGACCGCGATCACCAAGAGTAACAAGCCATGGTCTTCACTTGATTCTACCCTACTCAATGGAGCTATCTCTCTCTATCTCTCTGTGTGTCTCTCTCAAGTCTCTTGCCCCAAATCTCAAAGATTCATGTGGAATATGGTGCTCAAATGACCTTTATGTGTGTATGAGTGATGCCTGGTTGCAAAGGTGTGAAATGGAGGGAGGGGGTTCCTTTATATAGAGGCTAGCTCAAAAACTAACTGTTACTATTGAAAACTATAGTCTGCGTGACCACCGAAAGGTCAGGTGGTATAACCACTGGATGGTCTGGTGCATTCATTTTTCAAACCCCTTTTTACGCACCAAGTGGTAGTGGCAAACACTGGGTGGTCCGGTGGAATCACCGGACAGTCTGGTGCAATCAATTGCCTCAACACAAGCTCTAAGCGCACTCCCTGTCCATAATGTCCGGTGCGCACAACACGCACAAGGACGCCTTGGATACTCCCACTGTCGAAAACGTCTAGTGAAGCACCAGGCTGTATGGTGTTTAACCACCGGATGGTCCAGTGTGCACTAAGAGCTCAGACTAACATACTCATGGGCTACATCGCAGATATAACACACTGGACAGTCCGGTGCGTACAAAAACTTCAATTTTTCGCTGTTTTAATTCGAAACGAAACATAGTTTTTTCGTGAGAGTTTCTTTGACTGAAACAAACGTTTTGAGCTTTAGGAATAAGATGCATTTGACGGTGAGCATAACTTTGAGTCAAATTTAGTCAAGCTGCTCACCTCGACCCCCTTAATAGTATGACTTTTCTAAAAACATGAAAATTAATCTCCAAGCGCCCCTTTTTGAACTTTGTGGCACTTAGTGATATCAATCCTTGACCTTCTCAATAGATAGTCCAATCCACAAGTCGTCCTTCATGAAATTCTAGTTGAGGGGTCTCCTGTGGTCAACTAATGAGCACGAACTTAATTATTATTTCTTCATGTCATGAACTCATTAGTAACATAATAAAGTTGTCATTAATCACCAAAACCATTACATCTAAGGGTCATGTTTCTCACAATATCCCCTTTTTCGTGATTGATGACAACACAACTATAGAGCTTATGAAATAAGGAAAAATTGAATACAAGGCTCGAAATAAATGACATGACAGTAGATTACATAGGCATAAGTCAATCAAGGGGATACATGGACATAATAAACACGAGTCAAACATAAGATCCAAACATCATGTCCATGAATCAACATCCAAAAATAAAGGATCCAGCTGGGGTCCTAGCTATACATCAAAATACATACTCTCATAGGTCCCCCTAGCTACTAACTCCTCCTATCTCTACTCTCTCTCTCTCTCTCTAAACTCCCCCTAAAGATAACTCTCCTCCTTTGGCATCAAGCGCGAAAAAGGGGATGCTAAAAAGAAGAGGGAGGATCTGGATTAGGGAAGTGGTGACAAAATGCAGCTACCCGCATGTGATAGTCTAGCTGAAGGTCATCGTCGGACTCAGCTGCAGCATTGTTAATGGCCCGCTCGATCTCGAAAAGGTGCAGAGGAGCCCGGGTCAAGGAGTGTGGCCAAGACGGAAGACAAAGCCATCGTAGTCGTGGCTGAAATAGTAGCATCAGTCATTGAGCAAGTAGTAGAGGTAGAGTGGTGGAGTGAAAGCTCAGCTCGGTTGACTGAGAGGCTGGCTGAGAGACTGGGACTAGCACGGATGACACTGGCACTGAGAGAGAAATTGAGCCACCAACAGGCAGCTGCCCTAAGGTCATGTCCTAAGTCTAGGCTGCAGGAGCTGGAGCGAGTGAAAGCTTAGGCATGGTCGGTGGAGAGCTATCAAACTGGAGGGTCACAGTCGGGATCTAGCTCATCTCCATCTAAGGAGTGCTCCCTAGCAACACCGTGAGTATGAAAAGCCGAGAGGTGAAGTGCTAAGCGAATCTAGGGATGAGAACGGGCTCATGTGACTCCTATCCATTGAAGGAAGCTATTAAGGGTGCGTTTGGTTTGAGGGACGAAGAGGGATATGATGGAATGGTCTCAGTTTTAGGCTGTTTGGTTGGAGGGACGAGGTGGGACAGAATCATCCCTAGGAAAGAATAGCTAGCTAAAACGGGGGACGGTGTGATCCCTAAAATTTGGAGGGACGAGGGACAGAACCGTCCCATCCTCTTTCGCCCCCAACCAAATGCTCCCTAAGTCACTGTTGGTTGTTGGGGTGGCAAGTGAAGCTCCTATCACAAGGGAGCGAGCTACTACTAAGTATCAGTCTGCAGATCCGCCACAAGAGAGTGAATGATCTCGAGTATGCGAGTCTGACGCTCCTCTACCTTGCTCTGCCAAGCGAGTGACTTCTGTTGCTTCTGCTCAAAACTCTCGTCACTCCGATGCTGCTGCTGCTCAAACCTCTCGTCGCTACGCCTCTGCTGCTCCATCATCAACTGAAGAATCTGAGCAATATCTATAGGAATGGCAACCTAAGCAACTATAACTGAAGGTGGAGGAGGGGGGTGGAGGAGCACGTGAACCTCCTACCTCATGTTCATAAGGTAAGGGTGGCAAGGAGGGTGCTGCCTCATCATCTGTGTCGGCGTCATCCTCTGACTCGTCGTGTGCAGCCATGGTAGCAGGCGGAGGTGACTCTGGAGTCTCAGGGGGAACTGGACCCAACATAGAAGAACGAGGAGCTAGAGGTGCATGGGCCTTGTACGTCATAAACAGGCACCCGACCTTGTTGTAGAGTCTTTAGTGTAGTGTCAGCTCGTCCTGAGGGTCATGATCAATCTGATGAAACATGTATGAAATGAAGTGTGCGTAAGGAAATCTCCTTTAAGATCCCATCCCATCACTGATCACATCCTCCATCTTGGCTATCAGGAAGTCAACTACCTAGAAATTGACCCATGTGAGGAGAGCGAAAGAAGGTGTGCTGAAGTGTGGTAATCCCCTCACGGTACCCATCTCTGGGAAGCAGGCTCCTCCTTAGAGCTTTGTGAAGCACTACTGCCACTGGTGTTAGCTCTAAAGGTGTCCTCTCTTTGAAACAAAACTGCAATCTCGTTAGTAGAAAGAGCATTGCCCTTGACCTTGGAGCATCGAGGTGGCTCTGAGTCTGCATAGACATCAGGGTGAAGTTGGCGATCTGAAAAAATAAGACTGAGATGCTCGGTCACCTGCTGCCTGTAGAAATGAATTGGCTGCCCCTGAAACATGAAGTGAATGAACTGTCATCTAGGGCCAATGTAGAGGGTGGCATAGAGCACGCTAACCCAGTCCTCTACGTACACGTGACAGTGCTCAAGTAAATCTATCAAACCAGGAATGTGAGTGAAGAACAGGTATAAGTTCGGGCCCACCACATTGCTTATCCTCAGTATGATGAGCACGACATGCTTGAACAAACCCATGTCGGCTCACCTGTAACTCTCGTAATGTGAGGCATGAACAAGATTCTAGAATCTAATGTCTGCTCAGGTGTCCTACTGTTCAGGGTGCCATTGGGTGTCTGACAGGGTGTAGCAAAGCTTCGTGAGCTTCCTACCCACGTACCCCCTTAGTCTGCTAACTAAGCATCTCCTATGAGAGTGGGAGGAGTGGTTGTGGAAGTTAAGTAGATCACCTACTCCTACTGACCTTAGGGAACTGCCTGCTCTGCTTGCGTGCCTGCTCAGCCTGTGTTGCCTCCTCTGCCTCCTGTTGTGCTATGATCTCAACTGTGGAGGTAGATCTATGACTCAATCGTTGTCTTTGCTGGCTCGGTGGTGAGGCATGCTTGGTGCGTGCCTTGTAGCCCTTAGGTGGAAGGGCGTCAACTTGGCCTCTTGGGCCTCTACTAGAGCGAGGGGTTTCTATCTGCGCTCTTCAATAGAAATGCCCCCCGCTCGGCAACTCTGCATCGCGTCAAAGGCATCGGTCGCTCTCTCTACCTGCTTGTGCTCACACTCCTCCTTGTGTGCCTCCTCTTCATACTCGGCTCAATGACCAATGCCTTTCCATTGTCCTTTCCCATATGTGAATTGTTCAAGGAATAGATAGTTGAGAAGAATTAGATAAGCGGAAACAATCTAGACAAGGTGAGACCTTAGAACAAGAAATAGATTGGTGAATATGTAGAATGCATGTTGATTGTCAAATCTAGAGAAATTTTAACTAGAGTGTGTGACCATCTCACACTAAAGTTAAATTTCTTGTGTCCATAAGCATAATCAACATGAGAATTTTATTCCATTTTTGTGCCACATGCTTCAATATTTAAGAAGTTGAAACCCTAACAGAGTAGTGAGCTAGGTAGCAAAAGAAGAGAGGAGAATCGAAGCTCACCACGGGATCAAGAGGAAGAGGAGCCGGATACGAGAGAATGAGGCCGCCGCCGGCGGCGCACCAGGACACCAACACTAGAGGTGGTGGCGTGCGGGGCAGGGGCACCTGAGGCAGTGGCGCGCAAGGGCTATAGTGCCCGAGGCGGCAGTGCGCAAGAGCGGGGACGCTTGAGGCGGCGGCATTGGCGGGTGCCGCTGATGGCGGCAGTGATGGGAGGCGCAGCACTAGCAGGTGTCGACGACGACGACAGCGGCAGCTACGGCACGGCGCAGTGGAGTACATGGGTGAGGAGAGAAATAGTCTTCAACTTGGTGGGATTAATAGTCCCTAGACCATGCTTGAAAAAAATGATGTATAGTCACCGGTCTGCGGAACCACCATATCTTGAACCTTAGTTTTAGTGTCTTCTTAAAGATTTTTAGGTCTTATCTTGTGTTCCTTGATCATTTCTTTAAAGTGTTTGTACCATAATCCATCATCTGCATCCATGGAATTATAAAAAATAGAGCAAATAAATTAGTCCCAAAATGGTCCTTGCTATCACTCAACCTCCAAACTCACATGAAGCAGACTAACCACACCAAATTCATGTCCCTAAATGATATTCCAAAATCCCCTAAATAAATTTCATCATCTATGACAAAATCTTCTCTAACAACACTGCATATATCTCATCCTCTATACCCCAACCTCTTATTATTTTATTATCATCTATCTCTAAATAGCTAGCCCCCACTACCTATTTCTCTAGACATGCATGATGCCATGTTATCTTGGGAGTCCACTAAGTTACATGTCACGTCATCATCCACTAAGACCTCTATTTATATATTCTATAGAATTTCTGTGGCTTGATGCATGCAGTGCTTATTTTGTGGCGTACATGTTGAATTTTAGTGGCTTGATGCATACAGTGCTTTTTTCTGGTGTACGCGTTGGTGTCATTGCACTACCTATTTATCTAGACATGCCCGAAGCCACGTTATCTCGGGAGCCCACTAAGTTCCATGCCACGTCATCATCTACTAAGATTTCTATTTATATATTCTATAATTTTCTGTGGCTTGATGCATGCATTGCTTTTCTATGGCTTACATGTTGGTGTCGCTCAAACTCCTGCAGCAATGCGTAGGTAATTCATCTAGTTTATTAAATTAGCATAACCCCCCATCCACCCCAATAATGATCTTTCTTTCTCACCACTCCTTAGTATCCACCAATTTTGTCCCTCCACCACTGATGCCACTGCCTGACCAACCGCCTTTTGTGCCACTGCCAAGCTCATCTCCTTGTCCGGAACTGTCACTTGAATCATCTTCCTGTGCTGCCCCGACTCCTCCTTACACCAGCTATCACCAATGCCTCTATCCCTCCACCTAGGAGGGAATCATGCATCCTTGCCACCTGTGAGCATCCTCCAGCATGGATCCAGCAGTGCCCCTTCTCCCTGCCTTGCTACTGTTGATGTTAGGCTGGGGGCAGAGCCCTCCTCACGTGCACAACCTCCATGGCTCCATCGGTCCACAGCGAAGGAGCAACAACACTGCCTCCTTCATCTAGATCTACGCAAGGTCTAGCACCACCTCCTCTCTAGGTCTAGTTCATCACCACCATTTGCAACTAGCACCACAGAGCTCTAGGCCAATGCAGTGGCCCCACAGGAACATTCGATGGAGGAGGTTTGGATGTCCTCCTCATTTGGGGGCACAAGCCTTGTCCCCTACTATAGAGGACCATGTGGAGAATGTTGTTGTTCCATTCAAAGAACCACATGATCCCCTGTAATATAGGGTGGAGGACGCTTTAGGGTTTCTGTTGGAGATAGTCATAGGGCCCATTTTTCTTATAGGAGGTACTAAACTTGTTCAACAAGGTAGGTAGTTTCTCATATGTGAAATGTTAACTCTGATCAATAAATGTTGTTCATGTGGAAAAGATATTATGTTAGCACATATATTGTGTAGCAATATCATGGGAGATTTACTCACACGACACAATAAATTAGCTAATATAAAGTAATGATAAGGAAGCAATGCATATTCATTCTTACTAAGTGAACAATATGTTAGTAGACATTTGAAAGCTTGATGTCATCAAATTTTCGAAATTGGCGACAGGGTGCCTTTTTTTGGGTAAATTAAACTCATGCAATTGCAATGTAATCAATTTTAAAATTGTCATTATAAAATTCAAAATCGTAAATGTGCCACTGCCACTATGAACAGTTCTAGACAAAAATTATCCTTTCTCTTCCTTCCTCCCCTTTTCTCTCATGCACTTGAAGGGGTAGGATAAGTAAGTTTTGAGGACCGAAAGAGCGACCTAGAAGGGGGCTGAATAGGTCGGCGCCTAAAACACAAACCCCAAAACCCTCTCTTCTCAAACGTGCAAGATCACATAGCCACCGAAAAGCTACTGACCCTAGGACACGAAGAGGAAGCGGCACATCGGAAGAAACTTGGCTCAACGATCAAAAGAAAGATTGCAAGACAAGTGAAGCAACGACTCACGCACAAGTGTCTTGCCAGCCACTCAACACACTGAAATGTGTCCCATTAATACACAATGAGCTAAGAGTATGGGCATACAACAAGGAACACCAAAGCGAGGTCGAAACAAAAGTCCGGAAGCGAAAAACACCAAAAAGAAGAAAGCTGCCTGGCACTGTAGCAGTGTCCGGTAGAAGTGTCCGGTGTCATAGGACTATCCAGGTAGCAAAGTCCGATGACATCAGACTATCCAGTGGGAAAGTCTGGTGTCATAAGACTATCCGGCAAGCCTCGCCAGATTGTCGGGTGGACCCTGAAACAGCCTCGGTTCTTGAGCTTCTAAACCCAAAACTTGACCAAATCTTCTCCAAACTTCACAAAATTTGGCACAGGCTATCCAAGCTCCATTCCAAAGCTATTCCCTAAACGTCTATTGGAAAAGATCATAGGATTAGCGGGAATTTTAGATCTCGTGAAAAGGGGAATACTTGGGCAAGAAAGGGGAAAACTCAAGATTGACTTCCTTGTGGCAATCTAGCGGGATTGAGATGTTCTAAGACATAATCTCCATGTCCTTGTAAGTCCAAAACAACAAAAGAGAAGGGGAAATCTCGTAGGCAAACCAAAGCACCAGAAGCCCTTGAGATTTCACCAAAAAACCAAAGGGAAAAGGGGAAAAGATTGCTGCACACAAGCACTCAAGACTTGGCCACAAAATCCACTCTATTGCACTTCAAAACAGGTCACAAGGACATATTACAAGGTGGAACTCATTCTCCAAGCAGCCTCCCACTTCCTACCCTCTAACTATGGGGCTAGATCACTCTAAAACCCTCTAATCTTGAAGCTCTGGCTTGGAAACGAAAATGGCTGCCTAAACCTAAGCCTAAGCAACCCTAAACTAGCCAAGAGAGAAACCTAATGACCAAACCTCTCCTTATTTATACTACAGCTCTATTGTCCTAAGGTAGTTTGCACTTAACCCCTTATATTACAGACTCGTTACACTAAAACGCCTGTAGAGGCTAGAAAAGACCGCAATAACTCGGATGAATGGCCACGATGGAGCCCTTGCAACTTCGGTTTCTCTACCTTGTCCCGATGTCCTCCACAGTGTCCGGTAGCTCATCCCTCGGGGGTAACTCCGGATTTGGGATACCGGCAACCAAGCCCCTGGTTTTGATACTCGAACCAGGAAACAATAATTGGGCCCGGTTTTGACACTTGAACCGGTAACCGCTTGTTGGGCCTCTAGTATTGAGGGATTTTATGGCTCACGACACTGTCCCGCATCCTAAGGTCAGCTCTTATGAGCCGAGCCTAACTTGGGCCTCAACCCAAGCCACCTGCCGATCCACTTGGCAGGGATTTTGTCACACCTCGGTCACACTCGTGCGCCTGCCACCAGGTCACACTTAGGTGGACTTCTACTTGCTCTTCCTTCAGCAAGACTTTGGTGTTGACAAGCGCTCATCACAGCCAGGACGAAAGACCAAACTCAGTACACTTGAGTCCCTCAAGTTTGAAGAAAACATATACCAAATAAAATGGAGCATGATGATGATGTTTAGACCTGAAAGGATTTAATAGCATATTTCAAAGATATTCAAATTGTAGTGACACAAAACTGGCTTGTTTCAGAGAAATTATATTAACATATTGACTCAGGATCATGGAACCTAACTTAGAGTTAAGGTGATCTTGTTGTTGAATGATAACATAACCAATGATACTAACAACATTTGCTATTATTAAAGGATTTATGGGGTGTTTGGATACCATAGCCTAAACTTTAACCACTAAAATTTAGTATATTTGCATCAAACAACCCAGCTAAAGTTAGACTAAACTTTAGATATTGTATGGTCTAAACTTTAGCTCTTTAGCTCCCAATATGACCTAAAGTGGTCTAAAATTTTCCTAAAACCGTGAAAAGACAACTCTCCTCCATAGCCTCATCCTCTCACGCACAATGAATATGAACTACAAGAGTACCATAGATAATTAACATCAATTAGTTCATAGTTGCCAAATATCCTTGAACTAAAGTTTAGTCAACTAAAGCTTAGAGTCAAAGTATCCAAGCATGGCCTTAGTCTCATAGATGCAAGGTCTTGGACTTATAAACCAATTACCCCAAATGAAGATCAAGTGTGTATGTATTGTAGATGTTTAGTACTGGTAGGCCACCATGTGATGGATTTGAGAATGAGGGGGGATGATGAGGAAAAATCACGAAGGTATACAAGACGATGAACACGACGATTTATACAGGTTCAGGCAGCCCTACATCTTGTATAGGGGTTTCGCGGATATTATTATGCGAAATATATGAACGCATATTTCTACTGTCCGTATCCCTCTTTTTATAGTCAAGGAGCTAGGGTTATAAGTCGGTTACAAGAAGAGTCCTAGTCGGTATACAATCTCAAAAATAGAGAAACAAATATATCGTAGATACATCAGTTATCCAACTAGCCTAAGCCTTCCTTATTCCATGTTGTCTTGCATCATAGTCTCCAAGATAAACCACTCAACCTAACTGACGGAGTGGTCACATTCTGCCTTCGTATCAGCCTAATAAATCATCGTTTGTTAGGCAGGTCTTGAGGATAAAGTTTGACGCTGAGACACAGCTGGGTGACCCGGTGGTCCACCTGATAAACCATCGATGTCCTTTAATGTTACGTTTTTTTTTAGGCAGGACTACGGTACTTAGTTTAGAGATAGATATTCAGTTTCGTAATTTAATTTTAAATATGAGAATCACATGATGGTTTAAGGACCGCCAGTTACTTTTGATTAAATTTGGGACCGTGCACTAATATAAAAGCCATTTTTAGAGGCCCAAAATGTGAGCCACCGGTGTCTCTGGTTTGAATCTTTTACCTTCCGTTTGTTTTGTTAATTACTTGCAGGGAAGCTAGCAGAGATACGTGGGATGAATGGATCGATAATCACAAGCAGCAAAATTACTATGGTGCATTGGTATCTTTTTTTCAAAATAGGAAGCTTTATAGTATGGTATCTATAGATACATATCAGAGCCTCAGAGGTATTCCTCCGTCTCAATTTATAGGACATCAAGTTTAACGTTCTCGTTTTATTTAAAATTTTTCATAATTATCATTTATTTTGATTTGTTTAGCATATAATATATTTTAATAATCACTTTAGTTTTCCATATTTTTCAAATTTTTTGTAATAAGATGGATTGATCAAATTTGGTGATAAAAAACAGTACATAATAGTGACGGTTGTGACAAGCTGCTACACCATATGCATTTCCTATCGGTGTGGAATCAATTCCAAAGTGTAAAGCATCGTTTGGATTTGGACCACATTTCCAGAGTTTGGACGATATTTCAGGTCCAGGACGGACCATACGAACCTCTGCTGCCCCTGCACAACACGTCTCAGGCTCTCAGCTCAGTGTGCACTGTGCAGGGCCGCTTTCCTCTGCATCCCATCTTTTTATCACTTCCTTTTTTTTTTTTTTTGCTACTACTGCTACATGCTGTACCCCATGCCTGCCTGCAGGGAGAGTACGTAGTAGGAGCCTAGGACAGGGGTGCCTTTGCCAATGGCCTATACATGCTTCAGTTTGCACCATATGAATGTGGCAGACAAAGTTAAGCCCTCTGTTCTTGGAGCCACTTGACCGGTAAGTTTTTCCCCTCCAAACAAAAGACCAGTGATTAAAGCTTGGTAGCTATACTGTTCTGTCTAAATCTGTTGAGTTTCAGGCTTTCAGTATACCGAACAGAATTTCCTCTTTACCATGGCTGTAACTTGTAGAAGGGAAATACAGTAACGACCACTATAGGCCCATGCATGAATTGATTGATTCTATTCATGCTATAGTTATTAGAGCTACCACTATGGCTATTGAATTTTGGAAAGGGGGAATTTCTACTGTTACAAGCTAAGGGTTTATGTGAATGTGCCAAGTGGTCCATGGGCCACAACGGGGTGGCATCATAAAAGGCAGGTCAGGGAGCATGTTCATGTGACAGCAGTAACAGATGGAAGAGCTTCCGAGATATATATAAGTGGGGAGGAGCTAGGGGATAAGAATATGACACGTGTTCATCTCTCCTAGGCTTACGCATACACATCAAATCTATGTAATGGTATTGTTGGTACTTTATATGCAAATTTAAAGAGTTTTTTAATTTCATCTTCTGTACAGTGGATAGTGTTTTTATAGAATAGATCTAATGAATATTATTCCTACAGACCACCAAATAGACAGTCCTTGATTTCTTTTTGAGAATATATCCTTTTTCTATTGCGTGTAAACCTCCAATTAGGGCCTGTTTGATACACTAGAGATTCTCAGTTATCTGGCTAATAGGCGTCAGCTAGCATTAGCTAGATAAACTTTAGCTGGATGGTAATTAATATCAGCGAGTGTTTGGATTCAGAGATAATGGATTGACTAAAAGGTCTGAAAAAAGAGAGAAAGTCTATGGAGCCATTTGGCAGCGCTCTCTCGGCTCCGCTCCACGAGGGAATCGCTTCCCGTCAGCCAAACAGAGAAAATAGCAACAGAATCACTTCCTCTGCTTCTTTCATTTTGCACTGCGCCCGTGGAGCCAAAAAATACCTGCTCTCCCTGATTCTCCCCTCAAATCTCTCGTGTGCTAGTGCATGTGCTGGTGCAGGAGCAGCAGGGAGTGAATCTTCACTGCCAAACGGGTGCAGAAGCGGATGGGAGCAGCATGGAGTGGGAGCAGAGCAAGGAGCGGAGTGGAGCAGAGCTAGGAAAGAGCGCTACCAAATCACCCTATAATACCCTTGTTTGGGAGGCGAGTGGGTCAGCCTTGGTAAAATAGGGGGGGGGGGGTCATGCGGACATCTTGGCCGAATAATCTCCCGTATACGATATTATTTGATATTATTCAGGTTTTGGTGGATTATGAGATAATGAGAATCTAGATGTAGATAAACTTTATCTCTCCTATTATCTAAGTATGTAGAACTAAACTTTACTAAACTATGATTATCTCGCTAGATCCAAACATGCCCTTAATAATAGTAAGACAATGAACACCAAGCTATAGCTAGTTTCTAAATTTGATTATACATATCCAGTTATTATTAGGCTGTCTCCAGCAGAATATCTTTAGTTGCCTATTTCAAACTCCACTATGTCTACAATGCAGCTACAGTGTCATTTTTTACTATGGGCAGTCGTTTTGTACTATAGGAAGTTATACAGACGTTCTGCTGGAGACAACCTTAAACCTCCACTTGGTAATAGTGAGGTAATGAAGACTTAGCTATAGCTAGTTACTAAATTTAATTACTAAACCTCTAATCAGTAATAGTAAGAGTTCAAAAAGTTTATTTTGTGGAGGCCGAAGATATACTGAGAGAAGACGTTGGAGACAGATATATATATATGGTTGCTAGCCATAGCTTTTGATACAGGCACATGTACTGGGGGAATATTGGCATTGTATGGTATACTGTATTAGGCTACTAGCAGCCAGAGGGTGTCCTTGAGTGTTGAGTAGATGCATGCATGCACTTTGCGATGTGCTAGGTGCACGTACGCGGGGTTCATGCCAAGTCTTAACTTCCATTGTCCCTAGCTCCCTCCGTCCAAACAAAAAACAAGTCATGTTTTTTATCCTAACTCAAAATTTTAAAGTTTGACCGGATTTGTGTAAAAAATATACATATTTACAACAACAAATGAGTATAGTTAGATACATCGATGACATGTATTTTTGTAGTATACCTACTTTATCTTTATATCATGTATGTTAATGATTTTCGCTATAAGTTTGTTCAAACTTTACAAAATTTGACTTACGGCAAAAGTCATTTAGTTTTAGGACAGAGGGAGTACCGGTTAGCTATAGCTACGGTGGTGATCTTTAACTGAGGTGGTTGGCATTTAACAGATCAGAGATATTGTGGGGTAATTTATTCTTGCAAAAATATATTTATCAGACCAGATATATGGTGATCTTTTTGCAAGCCATGCATGCCGCTCGGCCCAAGTGAAGCAAAAGTGAACAAGTGTAGCTTGGAGAAAGGAATAAGCAACTAAACAAGTGTGTCAACAGTTTGATGCAACTTGGAAGCAAAACTCCAATCTAGCTAGGTGCACAAACTTGAAATTTGCACATCCTATCCTATATATCTATATAGATGGAGGCTACTAAGTCTAAACCTGTCTCTACATTGCGCCACATCATCATCCATTAGCATCAATAAAAGTTTTGGTATGGAAAATTAAAGGCAGTACACAACCCATTACAATCAAGAGGAATGCCGCCAGCCCGCCACTATCCACTGGTACTACTACGTCATTTCTCCTTCCGTGCACCTTCAAATACAAACTGCTGCTGTAAATCATCATCATGAGCCCCTATCATATAACCGATCCCACTAAGCCTCCTTTCATCTATTGCCAGCCAGTATATAAGAAGCATTTTAGGATTCGGTGGAGGCATGATGATTTATGAACACCCCTCATCGTCGCTAGCCTGCAGTCCTGCACCTCTCATCATTGCTGTTTTTGATTGGAAGGCTGATGCGTTTGTTTTCAATGTGTTTTGTATTCTTCTGTCCTCTAGGTTTATTGAAAGCTGCTGTCAGGGTCTGTGTGGTGCTGCTGCAGGGATCCCTGATGTAGCAATCTGGGCATTCTATGCAAGATGCAGCACTACAAATGGAGATCATCACGGAGAAAGGGAAGCGAAAGCTGCTGTCCGGGTCTGTGTGGTGCTACTGCAGGGACCCCTGATAAGGTGCAGCGCTACGGAGCCTCATATATGTTCATCTGTACAGATAATATATTGATTCAAGGAGCCTCCTGTATGTTCATCTGTACGTATCAATTGTCCTCCTAAAGCTCCTTCCATGCCTCCACTATATTGATCGATTTGTTTCTATATTTTCGCATTTCACGCAACTTCAAGATGCATAATTTTATAGCAATGCCTACTACAAAGTAAGAATGTACTGCTGCAATGATGTTGTGGGCATGCGTGCGTACTATGTTCACAAGAAGAAGCCACACGTACCTTCTGTGCTTATATGTAACAATTAATGATAAGAGCATTACATTTGCACTTTTGTTTATATGACAATTCAATTGCGTCCTATACTTTGTTTTAGAGTTATAAAATGGTGGATGCAAACGTATAAACCAAACCATTTGGATAACTACGGCTGCCTGGCATTTTTCAGAATTCCAAAACACGGTAGCAGAAAAAATGACTTCACAATAACATAGTCGTCGGTTATAAGATCCTTCTGCTTAGAAGTGTTCAAGTCATTATGTTCTAGAATAAGTGAATTAAACGATTAAAATTCAGTATAGTTCATGGATAAATACAAACAACACACCAACGTATAAAAATATTTACCTTCCTCAAGCTTGGCAATTTCTTCGGCATCCTCGTCAACACTAATAATGTTGGATAGTCCACGGATGCAATAATTAGCACATATTAGTGACCCAAACATTGTTGGTGTCAGTGAGCTCCTAGAATCACCGAGTGTTCTTCCATGGGAACTGAAGGCCGACTCGGATGTGACTGATGAAATAGGAAGTGCTAAAAGATCATGGGCCATGCAAGCGAGTATTGGCAACCTAGTAGCATTATCCTTCCAATATTTAAGAATATCAAACCATTCTTATCCGGTCCTCCTCGTTGTCATCTGATAAATATTTGTCTAGTTTAGTTCATACTTGACTGCAATATTTCCACCGACCACCCACCGCCACTACTACTCATCTGATGGGATATTATGGATATTATCAACCTTTTGGTCTTTGTTGTTGGTTCTTGAGATTCAAAAGGATGTGTTGCTTCAGTTGGAGTGAAAGGAGCGCATGCCGGTCACCGCTAGGGGTTTGGAGTGAAGGGATCGCCCATAGACCACCACTAGGGTTTGGAGAGAACCAGCGCCCACTAGTTACTAGCTCGCTAGGGTTTGGTGTTGGAGGGGGGTGCACACTTTGGAATGGGGGAGGTCTCGCCGATAATGTGAGGGGCCATAGTAGCCTAATGAGGAGTAATGGAATAGATTGGTTCTTCAGCTGTTCGGTTAGATTAGAGTAAAAAACCAATACTAACATACCACTGAACTTTGTGAAAACGAAAACCACAACCGAACCGAACCAAATAAGCAATGCAAGAAACCGATACTTGGGATCGATTTGATGAACATCAGGAAGGAATGTGCGAAAGAGACAACAAACAAGTCCACACGCGTGTGTGGCCGACCGTGCGCCCCCGCTCCATAATGGCTACTACTATAGAGGCAAGGCGCAGGAGATCGAGGACGTCATACGCAGGAGTAGATGTTATCGGTGGTGAGAAGCTACATAAATATTGAAAAGGCGATTTTCTAATAAGCTACGCAAATATTAAAAAAGCGCGATATGTAGAAGCTGGTTTGGCTCAACTTCTGCGTTTTAGTACAAATGTGAGTTGTGGACTTGTGGGGAGAAGCGTGGCTAGAAAAAAGCTGCTAAAAAATGCACTGCTTGGCTATTAGCTTCAGCTTATTTGGACCCCATGCAGCAAATAACATGTACCAAACAGGCCTTATTCCCCATGGACGAGTCGTGGGCCGCACGTGGCGTCCGCGGCTGGGCCCGACGGCATACGTATATGTTCACGACAGACGACAGTATCATTGCCCTGCTTGGTACAGCTTATTTGCTGCTTATGGTCAAAATAAGCCGGAACTAGCAGCCAAACAGAGCGTTTTTTTCAGCCTTTTCTAACCACGCTTCTTTCCACAGCACTCATTTATACTAAAAAGCAGAAGCGAGACCAAACCCGATTATTTTGACCGCCGCTTTTCGCTTATTTGTAAAGCGGTGGAAAAAAACACGGTCAAGAAAAGCTGTACCAAACATGGAGTATGTACTAGTGTGTTTGCTCATGCTCGATCTCCTATATACTATACACACGTACGGAGTACATACCAGGAGCAGCAGCGGTAATTTACGTACGTACCGCCGCACCCCTCGCGTACGTACACGTACGCCAGATCGAGCTAGAACAGTAATAAAAATCGATGTCAGGGTATATAGAAATTAAAAAGAGAGGTCGGAGAGAGACACTGCACATAGAGATGGATGGAGAGATGAAGAGGGAGGGAGGACTGGACTGGACGTACGTACGCGTATATATGCATGCATGCATGCATGGGTCCAGCCCGCGGATATGATCCATGGATGCACGCAATTACGGGCGGCGTGCCGGCCGGGGCCGGGGGTCGCCGAGGTTCCCGTGACCGATCGACCACACCAGCAGGGGGCCATAAAAGCTGGACCGGATCGGATCTGTGTGTATTAAAGCCACGTTACATGCACCAGCACTACAGTGCCTATATGTCGTCTACACTTACCCTGTAGTATACAGTATACATTTCGTTACTGTGCGCGCCGCAGTAAGCAGTCGTCGATCGGTCGCTGCTTCTTGCCCTCACTTGGTAATTAATTAACACGTAAGTTACGGCGCGGCCACCATATTCGTAGACGATTTCGCATGCGTTCCCGCTGCACGTACTGATGACAGAAAGCCGGCCCTTTCCTGTTGCCGTTCGTTCGTGGCCCGCTCTGCTGCTGTTCGTTCCACCGCAGTGTCCTGCCCTGCTGCAGTGCAGCTGCAAGAAGGCTCCACCGGCCAGCTAGCCTCCACGCAGATTCCTCGACTGTTTGGAGTCTGACCGCAACGCCCTGTGCGGTGGCCGGTGGATAGCTACGTACATACCCTGCGTACGTACCATATGCCACCATCTGCAGCTCCCGCGCCTCGAGATCCGTGTGGCGGAACCGGCAGCGGACCCCTGACCCCCGCCGGCCTGACGGATCGTACGTGCGTATATACCCAGCCGATCGAGCACAATCCAACTGATCAATGCGGATCGATCCACTACCTGGTGCCTGACCAGTGATGCCTGTGTCACGCGTGAGCGTGACTGATCTTGAGCTGCAGGCCTGCAGCTGCATGCGGCAATGACGATCATGACTCTTGCGCTCTCTGTGCCGTAAAGCGTTCCTGTCTAGCTAGGCTTCCTGTCAGCACAAGTGCACAGCAACATTTTCAACTTCATTCGCCAGCCATTGCGAGAGAGAGAGAGAGGAAACATTGCGAGAGAGAGAGAGGAACTGGCCTCCGAAGACGACGACGACGTCGGTCGAGTGGTTCACATGCGCGTGCCTCAGGGCATCTCCAGTGGTTCACCATGTGTGGGATTATATTACTATGTACTCAGATGATGGAAGCGAATTAAGGATGTGTTTGAATAAATGGGCTAAAGTTTAGCCACTAACGTTTAGTCTATTTGCATCCAAACATGATAATTAATGGACTTTATCTAACCCCGAGGCTAACCATTAGTAAAAAAAGGTGAGTTAAAGTGGGCTAGTAACTAAAGATTAGTGATAAAGTGTCCAAACACTCATACCTAATTGGTAGGTTGTCTTAGCTAAAAATTAACTACAATCTACTAGCAACTAGCTAAAACTTAGTTCAGTGTATCCAAACACCCTCTAACTAACTATTAGTCCATAATATTCAAACACACATAGCTAATGATTTGTGAACGAAACTTTAGACAGCTAATTTTAGTTATGTTTAAACCTTAGGTCTAATGTATACATAGGTTGTGTGGATTTTGCATTGGAAAAAGGATGGGTGCCCTTGTAGTAAATAGTTCAAACTATTTTATCGATATGCGTGTTTTATATCAGATAAATTCTACACGGGCTATTTCCTGATTAAAACATTTCAAAGCTAATACCAATGTAGTTGTAGAAAGAGTACCCATTTTTACCCGGACTTCGTGTAGTTTAGCTTTAAGACCAAGTGCATCAGCAAGATCATCCCCATCTCTATTTTCTCTCTCCTACTCACAACTACAATATACAGTGCAAAATAGCACCCATTTGGTCGCTGCTGTACACAGCCTAACCGTGTCAATGGTCTTATATTATTGGTCTATAGAGAACAGGTCCTAATTAGTCTTAATTTTTCTCAGTTCTCGGGATGGCCGCGGGACCCGTACGTGTGCAATGCTACGAAACGAAACGAATGGGCCACCAATTAATAAGTTCGTCTCCAAGGCCGAGTAAGCGGAATGATGGCTTACATGGGCCAATCTATACTGACCGACGTACGGCCCAATCCGTATGGATATAATTTATTAACAAAGAAATTCACGTACTTGTTTCGTAGTATTACTTATGATTTTTTTAAAAACATATGCAAAATTGATTAAAAACATTTGGAATTATAAATTAAGTCTAATCTATCTCCCTTAAGACCAATGTGGCACTACATAGGCGCACTGACATGCCAAAACGACGGACAAAACGTTAAAACTACATGAGCTAGAAAAAAAGGGAATGGTTCTCAATAGTTGAGGGAGTACAGGCATACGTTTTTAGCTTAGAGATTAAATCAACCTCTAAACATAGTTATGATGTTAAAAGGAATTTTCAATTCAGAGATAGGATTATGCCCCATGCAAATCGCAAATCGTTAACGCTGAGGAAC
Organism: Paspalum vaginatum; assembly: GCA_030272315.1. Taxonomy (NCBI): domain Eukaryota; kingdom Viridiplantae; phylum Streptophyta; class Magnoliopsida; order Poales; family Poaceae; genus Paspalum; species Paspalum vaginatum. The sequence goes on from CM059016.1 coordinate 20,847,940, forward strand.
TTCAGCAGATGGGTCATCAAGTTGGCATGTCCAACGAACAAAGTTAGGGGCCATTCTGTTGTTCAAACTTCCTCTAAGAAGCTAATAAACAGAGCAGATCTGTATTTATTATAAGTATATTTTCTAGCACAATATTGATTTCTTGAATATCCGAATATGGAAACAGGTGATCAAAGTATATTTGGCGCACATCAATTACCTCGTAGCCATTTCTTTTTTTTCTTAAAGCCCTCCTAGTCGTAGCCATTTCTTAAGAATAAACTTAAACTGATAACTGATTGCCCATACCCAAAATTAAATATGAAATAATGGCATTGGCACACAAATCGATATCCCTCTTAGACAAAAAAACCTTAATTGCTCTAGTTCATATTGAGCTATAAATAGCCTCCAAAAAGGCAGCTGCACGCACAAGCACAACTTCCCTTTTTAAGTTAGAAAACTGGATCTTTTTTCTTTCTAAATTATTAAAAAAATTGTTCTTCCATCTTGTACGGTTTTAAGGCAAGTTTTGTCCGATGTGGCGCCACTTTAGTGTTGTGTGGATGTAAACTAAAATTACCCAATACTTTGATACTTTAGGGTGCATAATAAAGCTATCCATACTTAAAAAATGTTTTCTAAATACATTTTAGTCAGAATTAATTTATTGAAAATTAGAATAGAAATATGTAGCTAGTACCAACTTTTATAAATAAAAATGTTCATGTTAGTGCGCGACATTTGTGTTATTTGAATATTATTTGTATTTGCTTTTAATGTTTTATTTCCTTGTATTCACACATATTATTTATTTTAATTATCTTTTTGCACCACATTATACCCAAAAATCGACAAAGATGTTCCATTGTACTACAAGTACATATAAGATCTAGAAGATAATATTAACCTCATAGATGCCATGCTCCACCACATATAGACCATGTTTAGATATTGATTGGCCAGCACTTTATGTTGTTCGTATGATTAGGTAATAGGTTACATACAAACAAGAGGATTAAACACCATGCCACCAACTAATAACGCTATCAACATAAAGTAAACATAAAAAATATTTACAATAAACATTAGGCATACTAAAAGTAATGAAACATTTGAAACAACTACATGCAATATCCAAACAACTGTTAACAGAGAACTGATGGATGCATTTCATTTTCATAGAAATTTATGCAATGGTTTCATATTTTGTTGATTTAAAATGTACTCCCTTCATTATCAAATATTTATTGGCGGCTAGTTTATTTTTGAACTAAAAAACGTCAAATATAAAAAAAAGGAGAGAGCATTACTTATAATTACAAATATTTATGAAAACTATTCAAAAATCATTTGATAATTTTGCCCGTAAACTATCAATTAAATCTGATTTATTGCCCTCAAGAGGCTGACGTGGTTCGTCGGTGCGGGACGGTGTCGCGAACCGTAAAATCACTCAAGACTGGCGGCCCATCAATCGTATACCGGTTCAAGCGTCAAAACTGGGCCCAACTATCGTTTCCTGGTTCGAGCATCAAAACCAGAGGCCAAAACCGTTTCCTGGTGCTATCAACAAAACCTTGGGCAGGTTACCGGTATCCCAATAACCGGAGTTACCCTTGATCTGTTGGGAATAGCTTCTCCATGGCCTAGACAAAGTCCTTGTGAAATTTGGTGAAGTTTGGAGTCCATTTGATCAATATTTGGTTCAGTTCTTGGTGGATTCGCGGGTTGATTTTTGTCTGCTAGAGACCATCAGACAAGTTAGGTCACCATCGGACCGTCCGATGGTGTGACCATGGGACGAGATCCATGCCCAGCAGAAGAATCCGAGGCCCGACCGCTAGGGTTGGGCATTCGGGTTACCTGATTAAATTGGGTCGGGCAATTCGGGTTTTGCGAATTTCGGGTTTCTAGAAACGTTACCTGAAATGTACCCGAACTTACCTTCTGCCCGAAATTTCGGGTACCCAAAATTTCGGGTTCGGGTAATCCCGAATTACCCAATCTTCCTCGTACCAATGAAATATATTAGTAGATTCAATAAAAAATAATATCAAATATGAAATTGGAATGATGAAAATAGAAGTAACTACTATGGACTTCCACGTAGACATATAAGACACATCAAACACACAAGATAATGCATATATAAATTCACTTCTATAGATAAATCATAAAATGCATAAATGACAAATGATAAGATTGGGTAATTCGGGTACCGACACTTTTACCCGAATTACCCAAACTAAATTCGGGTTTCTAGAGTTGCTATTCGAAATAGTGATTGGGTAATTCGGGTTTGGGTAG